>ML312128.1:80220-113468 GCA_005239505.1 Nicotiana paniculata | reverse complement strand
TATATATATATATATAAGAACACGAAGCGCTAGGAACACAGGGTCGGGTTCTTTTAGGGATTGCTAGACTTGTAAATTGATTCATCGACTTATAACTTATTTAGATGTATTAGTGAATATTAAAAATAAAACGTTTTGACCTATATCGATTAATATAAAAAATAAAACGTCTCGACCTAAAATAGAATAATGTTATATTGGTTTATCAATTGATTAATTATTCGTACGTAGTAATGTAGAAGATTGATCATCAATTACAATATAGTGTATGTGTGTGTGTGAAATTACTCATATACTTAAATATAACTTATAAAATATACTTACATTGATGCTATCTTGGGTTGAACCAATATCAAGCAAGCGAGTTACTTCTTCTTTGACAAATTTATTCTTGACCTCGGTAATAGGACGTTTTTTGTCTTACTGGAGGGATGTTGGGATCCAGGCTTAGTTTTTGCACATTCACTTCTGGCGGGATACCTGTCATATCCGCATGCGACCACGCAAAACAATCGACATTAAATTTAAGAAATTCGATAAATCAATACCTGATCTAGGGGTGTAGTCATGTCCCCAAGTGGAACTTCCTCTCCAAGAATTTTTTGAACAATGCGACTTTTTCAAGTTCTTCTGTTGTGGATTTTGTTGAGTCTATTTCTTCTTGTACCTGAAAATATCTTGGTACTTGATAGGATTCTGACGACTCCCCTGGTTGACTTCGCTCGGCTCGGGAGTAAGCGCCAGTTCCTGTAATTGCTATGTTGTATGCTCCTTCCCTTTGCTATTGGAAATTGAGATTGCATTCATCTCCCTTCCTGCCGGTTGGTCGCCTCTTATTTGTTTAATTCCCTCAAGAGTTGAGAATGTCAACAACTAATGATATGTTGATGGCATAACCTTCATTTCATGCAATAATCTATTAAAAGTAATTACCTAGTTAATATAAAATTTTGTAAAGATTATGCTTATAGTTTATAATTATTTATAATAATTATATAGTTAAATAAAATAAATGTTTATAGTTAATAATAATTTTATAGTTCATAATATAATATTTTAAGAAATAAAAAAAAATTAGTTTTTTTTAAAAAAACGACCAAAGTTGGTCGGTTTTTGGTCAAACGGTCAACACTTAATGTACCGACCAAAATTACTAACCAACGTTGGTCGGTAATTCTGAAAACAGAATGAAATAACGGGTCCCTCCCCCATTTATCTTATTTTCTTCCCCAATTTTTTCCTAATCTCCTCCCTCAATACCTTCCCCTCTCCTTCTCTATTTCCCTCACACAAATCCCATTCCCCACTCCGCGTAGCCACCGCCCATCACCTGTCGTCGCTGTCGCCAGCCACTGCCACTATACTGCAGATTGTTTTGAGAGTGAGAGCCCCGATCCCCTAATAACTGTCTTCCCCCACGTTTGTTACTGCTTTTGGGTCTTGCCGGAGTAATTAGCTATGAAATTCAGAGAGTTTTAGGACACTTAGTCCCTAATTTTGAGTTTTAAGCCTTAGAAATCGGACCGTGGGTGGAACTGTGTGAAGACGGGTCCGGAATGGAATTCCGTCGACTCCGTTAGCTCCGTTGAGTGATTTCGGGGTTAGGAGTGCATCCAGAATGTGGTTTCGAGGTATGTAGTAGAGTTAGGCTTGAATTGGCGAAAGTTAGAATTTCGGCGGTTCCGGCCGATAGGTGAAATTTTGATATCGGGCTCGGAATGAGATTCCAAAAGTGTTTGTAGGTCCGTAGTGTCATTTGTGACATGTGTGTCAAATTTTAGGTCATTCGGACTAGTTTTGACGTTTTTCGGCATCGTTGTCGATTTTGGGAAATTTCTAAGTTTTTAGGCTTGAATCCATGTATAATTGGTGATTTTGGTGTTATGTGATGTGGTTTGAAGGCTCGACTAGGTTAGAATGAAGTATTAGTACTGGTTGGTAGTTTTGGTTGAGGTCTCAGGGGCCTCGGGTGGGTTTCGGATGCTCAACGGGAAGATCTTTGACTTAAGCCTATAGCTGAAGTTTTTGTTCTCGTGTCTCGCACCTGCGGAAGGGGAGCCGCAGGTGAGGACACGCAGGTGCGACAAGGGGTTTCGCAGGTGCGGATTTTTCCAAGGCCGGCTGGGTCCGTAGGTGCGACTGGGAGTCCGCAGGTGTGGGACCGCAGATGCGGCTCAGATACCGCAGGTGCGGCCCTAACCCAATTAATGAGTTTTCTCACCTGCGATGCATTTTCCGCAGGTGCGGTCCAATCGGCCGCAGAAGCGGAAATCGCTGGGCAGAAATAGGCAATTAGAGGGTTTGGATTTCATAATTTCTAAAATCAATTGGAGCTCGAAATTTGGCGATTTTGTGAGGATTTTGAAGAGGAGATCAATAGATAACGATTCCTAATCCTATTTCCCTTCTATTTCATCAATCTATAGTAAATTCTTCAATCTAATTAGGGAGAAATGATGGGGAAGTGTTTGAAAATGAGAGAAAGGTCCCCCAATTGAGAATCCGAGTTTTGAGTGAGATTTCGACGTCGAATTTTTATGATTTTTGGTTGAGTGTGCTCGTGAGTGAATGGGTGTTCGGAATTTGTGACTTACACCCGATTCCGAGTCATGGGCTCGGGAGACTTTTTGGGGGAATTTCCCTAATTTCGCGCTTAGGCTTCAAATTTATTTGTTGAACTAGTTTCTTGTAGTGATATTCCCATTATGAAACTTATTTGAATAGATTCGGGGTATTCGGAGTTTGGTACTCGTGGAAAGAACGCGATTTCGGGTTGACTTGAGCAGTCAAGGTAAGTGGCTTGCCTAACTCTGTGTTGGCGACTTCCCCCTTAGGATATTTGATGCTAAATGTTGTGTGGGGCGCCGTGTACATGAGGTGACGAGTACGTACACGGGTCGTTATTTCAAAAATCTCGTTTTTCTTCCTTACTAAAACATAAATTGTTTTCTCTTCTATGAACTTGCTCTCATGTGATATATTGTTTAGTTTAGATTAGGAAAGCATGCTTACGTGCTTAATTGTCTACTTGATTTTTTGTGCGCCATGCTTAGTTAAGCCCTTATATGCCTTATCTGTGATTTGTATAAACCGTGTGATTTCGATGTTATACTTGTCTTTATCCTGCATAGCATATTTAAATTGGGACTACGGACGTATTCCAGGAGATCCCCCTGTACTGCATAATCACTTGGAACTACGGGACGGTATCCCGGGAGATCCCATTTTGTGATATATATTGTGTTGAGCCGAGGTCTCTCTTTACTGTAGAACTTATATTGTTTTTCTTATACTTTTTACTGTATACATTACCTATATTTGTACTGTTTTAAATTTATTTACATAGGAATCCAGTAGAGCCTTAACCTGACCTCGTCACTACTTGACTGGGGTTAGGCTTGGCACTTACTGGGTACCAAATGTGGTATACTCATGCCCTTTCCTGCACATGCTTTTGTGTGCAGATCCAGATACGAGCTATCAGCCTCATGGTTAGTCGCTGCTGCTGATTCTAGGAGACTGCAAGGTATTTCTACCGCGTCCGCAGAATCCTCCGAGTCTCCTTCCATTCTATCTTGTAGAGATGTTCTTATGTACTTTCAATTTTTTGTTAGAGCTACAGTAGTGTTAGAAGCTTGTGACTATCTGTGACATTCCGATTTTTGAGAAGTTATATTTTTGTATGAGTCGAGCCGCCAGTACGTTATTTATGTCATTGCCCTTATCCCCTTTATTGCTTGTGTTCAATTCAATTTTTTTCCCTTTATAGTAAGCTTATCTAGTCGTAGAGACTAGGTGCCGTCATGACACCTCCGGAGGGTAAATCAGGTCGTGATAAGTTGGTATCAGAGCGTCTAGGTTCATAGCAGTCACAAGTCACAATCCGGTTTATTAGGGTCTCACGGATCGGTGCGGAGACGTCTGTATCTATCTTCGGGAGGCTATGCAACTGTTAAGAACAATCATATTTCTTTGATTTCCTTGTCGTGCGATTTATTGACGTCAAAAAAAATTCTAAAACCCTATTATATTATTTCTCACAGACGGTGAGGACCCGTGCCGGATGGACCGACGACCAGGCACCCCAGCCCCCAGCCAGAGCCGCCACAAGCAGGGGTGGGGTAGAGGATGAGCACGCGGTGCAGCTCGAGCACCGGCTAGAGCAGTGACAGAGGAGCCTACAGCAGCTCTCAGCTGGAGAGCCGGCACAGGAGGTCCCTATTGCTGCTCCAGCTCTCCAGAAGACTTTGGCTCAGTTCATGAGCATGTTCAGCAATCTAGCCCAGGCTGGACTACTTCCGGTAGCTCCTGCTACATATCAGGCCGGGGGAGGAGCATAGACTCCCGCAGCCTACAGTCCTGAGCAGAGGGGCCAGGTTGATCAGGCCCCGGTGTATACTCTCATGCCCCCAGTGGCTCCGGTACAGCATGAGACCAGGGTAGCTGCTTCTGAGGCAGATCAGCTCAGACTTGAGAGGTATAAGAAGTACCACCCACCTACTTTCAGCGGACTAGCTTCAGAGGATGCTCTGGGTTTTCTTAAGGAGTGTCATCGTATTCTCCGCACTATGGGCATTGTGGAGACCAGTGGGGTTTCTTTCACCGCTTTCAAGCTGAGGGGAGCAGCATATCAGTGGTGGCGTGCCTATGAGCTGAGTAGTCCGGATGAGGCAACCTCACTCACTTGGATTCAGTTTTCAAAGATGTTTCTGCGAGATTATGTCCCTCAGAGCCTTAGGGATACTTGGCGCGCGGAGTTCGAGCAGTTGCACCAAGGTGCTATGACTGTGTCAGAGTATGCAGTTTGTTTCAGTGAGTTAGCTCGGTATGCACCAACCTTGGTTGCCACAGTCAGAGAGACTGTTCACCGCTTCATGGAGGGGTTTCACCCTAGTAATCGGACCAGTATGGCCAGAGAGTTGGAGATGGATATCACTTATCAGCAGGTAGTGAGTATTTCCATGAGAGTAGAGGGCATGCTTTCCCGGGACCGAGAGGAGAGAGAGGCCAAGAGGTCTCGAGAGACTAGCCATTTTCAGGAGTTCGTGAACCAGCAGCACGCTACGGTAGGGGCTTTGTAGGTCGTCCTGTTCATTCAACTCTTCCAGTAGCCAGCGGTATTCAAGTTCCTCCTAGACCTCAGGAGTCCTATTATGCACCGCCATTATCCAGTATGCCTCCAGTTCGAGGTGCTATTGCCAGCCAGCCCAGCAGGCCAGCTCCTATTCAGTCTCAGTCGCATCATCCTCCGAGGGTTTGTTTTGAGTGTGGTGACACTCGTCACATGATTAAGGATTGCCCCATGTCCAGGAGGGGTGCACCTCCACAGTCTTATCAGCCTCCACGTGCTCCGTCGGGTCCTGCGGTTATTCTTCCAGCCCCAGATACCACTCCACCTCCTCAGCCAGCTCGAGGTGGAGGTTGGGTAGGTAGAGGTCGCCCTAGAGGGGGAGGACATGCCAGATAATATGCCTTTCCAGCCCGTTCTGAGGCCGTTGCTTCAGATTTAGTCATCACAGGTATTGTCTCTATCTGTCATAGGGATGCATCAGTATTATTTGACCCAGGCTCTACGTACTCATATGTGTCCTCTTAGTTTGCTCCACATTTGGGGATATTTCAGGATTCTTTGATTTCCTCGTTTATTTATCTACTCCTCTGGGAGACTCTCTAGTTGTGGACAGTGTATATCAGTCATGTTTGATTACTATTAGTGGTTTTGAGACCAGGGCTGATATGTTATTACTCATCATGGTAGATTTTGATTTTATCTTGGGCATGGACTGGTTGTCGCCCCATTTTTCTATTCTTGATTGTCACGCTAAGACCGTGACGCTGTCTATGTCAGGTTTTCTGAGGTTAGAGTGGAGAGGTACCTTAGAGTATACTCCCTGCAGGGTCATTTCATTTCTTAAGGCTCAACGGATGGTTGAGAAAGGGTGTGATGCGCATTTGGCCTATGTGAGAGATGTCAGTATTGATACCCCTCCAGTTGAGTCAGTCCCATTAGTGAGGGACTTTCCTGATGTATTCCTAGCTGATCTTCCGGGTATGCCGCCCGACAGAGATATTGATTTCGGCATTGATGTGTTGTCGGGCACTCAACCCATTTCTATTCCTCCTTACCGTATGGCTCCTCCTGAGTTGAAGGAGTTGAAGGAGCAGTTGCAGGAGTTGCTTGATAAGGGTTTCATCAGGCCCAGTGTATCACTTTGGGGTGCTCCAGTGCTATTTGTGAAGAAAAAGGATGGCTCTATGCGTATGTGTATTGATTATAGACAGATGAACAAGGTTACAGCGAAGAACAGGTATTCGTTGCCTCACATTGATGATTTATTCGACCATTTATAGGGTTCCAGAGTTTTCTCCAAGATTGACTTGCGATCTGGCTATCATCAGCTGAAGATTCGGGAGCCGGACATCCCGAAGACTACCTTCAAGACCAGATATGGTCACTATGATTTTCTTGTCATGTCATTTGGGTTGACCAATGCCCCAACAACCTTTATGAATTTGATGCACAGTGTGTTCTGACCTTATCTTGACTTCTTCGTCATTGTGTTTATTGACGACATTCTGGTTATTCCCGATCATGGGAAGATCATGAGCAACACTTGAGGACCGTGTTTCAGACTTTGAGAGAGAAGAGATTGTATGCAAAATTCTCCAAGTGTGAGTTCTGGCTTGATTCAGTTGCATTCTTGGACCACATAGTGTCTGTGATGGGATCAAGGTAGATCCGAAGAAGGTGGAGGTGGTGCAGAGTTGGCCTAGACTGTCATCATCTACAGAGATCCGCAGTTTCCTTGGGTTAGCAAGGTACTACCGTCGCTTTGTAGAGGGATTTTCATCTATTGCAGCACCTATGACCAGGCTGACCTAGGGTGCTCCGTTCAGGTGGACCGAGGAGTGTGAGGAGAGCTTTCAGAAGCTCAAGATAGCTTTGACTACGGCCCCAGTATTAGTGTTGCCTACGGGTTCAGGGTCCTACACTGTCTATTGTGATGCCTCGAGGATGGACTTGGAGCAGCATTGATGCAGGAGATTGCCTACACGTCTAGGCAGTTGAAGGTGCATGAGAAGAATTATCAGTTCATGACCTCGAGTTAGCAGCTATTGTTCACACCCTGAAGATCTGGCGTCATTATTTGTACGGTGTTCCCTGTGAGATTTTCACTGATCATCAGAGTTTGCAGCACTTATTCAGGCAGAAAGACCTTAATCTACGTCAGCAGAGGTGGTTGGAGCTACTTAAAGACTATGATATCACCATATTATACCACCCCGGGAAGGCCAATGTAGTGGCCGACGCCTTGAGTCGCCGGGCGTAGATTTTGGGGAGCTTGGCATATCTTCCAGCGGCTAAGAGGCCTTTAGCCTTGGATGTTCAGACTTTAGCCAGCCAGTTCGTGAGGTTGGATATTTCAAAGCCTAGACGGGTAGTAGCTTGTGTGGTTGCTCGATCTTACCTTTATGACCGCATCATGGAGCGCCAATATGATGACCCTCACCTTCTGGTTCTTCAGGACAGGGTCTGGCGAGGCGATGCCAGAGATGTGTCTATAGATGATGATGGCGTGATAAAGATGCAGGGGTGGATCTGTGTGCCCAAAGTAGATGGGCTACGGGAGTTGATCCTGGAGGAGGCCCATAGCTCGCGGTACTCCATCCATCCGGGTACCGCGAAGATGTACTAGGACCTGAGACAGCACTATTGGTGGAGAATGATGAAAAAGGACATAGTGGAATTTGTGGCCAAGTGTCTCAACTGTCAGCAAGTTAAATATGAACATCAGAGACCAGGAGGATTACTTCAGCGGATTGATCTTCCAGAGTGGAAGTGGGAGCGGATCACCATGGACTTTGTAGTCAGACTTCTGTGGACTTTGAGAAAGTTCGATGCTATTTGGGTGATCGTGGATCGGCTGACCAAGTCAGCTCATTTCATTCTGGTGCTGACCAATTATTCTTTAGAGAGGTTGACTGAGATCTATATCAGAGAGATCGTCCACCTTCATGGTATTCCAGTATCTATCATCTCAGACAGAGGTACGCAGTTCACATCACGGTTCTGCAGAGCCGTACAGCATGAGCTAGGCACCAGGGTGGAGCTGAGCACAGTCTTTCACCCTCAGACGGGCGGGCAGTCCGAACGCACGATTCAGATTCTTAAGGATATGCTCCATGCATGTGTGATGGAATTAGGAGGGTCATGGGACCAATACTTGCCACTTGCAGAGTTTGCTTATGATAACAGCTACCAGTCCAGCATTCAGATGGCACTGTATGAGGCGTTGTATAGTAGACGGTGCCAGTCTCCAGTGGGATGGTTCGAGCCGGGCGAGGCCTGATTGTTGGGCACAGATTTGGTCCAGGATGCCCTAGACAAGGTGAAGGTGATTCAGGAGAGACTTCGCACAGCCCAGTCCAAGCAGAAGAGTTATGCGAATCGGAAGGTTCGCGATTTGGCATTTATGACTGGTGATCGAGTTTTGCTGTGGGTATCGCCTATGAAGGGCGTCATGAGGTTCGAGAAGAAGGGTAAGCTGAGTTCGAGGTTCATTGTCCCATTTGAGATATTGTGGAATGTTGGGGAGGTTGCTTATAAGCTTGCCTGGCCTCCCAGTCTAGCATGAGTTCATCCTGTATTCCACGTGTTTATGCTCCAGAAGTATCACGGCAATACGGCTCATGTATTGGACTTCAGTTTAGTCCAGTTGGACAAGGATCTATCTTATGTTGAGAAGCTAGTAGCCATTTTGGATAGGCAGGTCAGAAAGCTTAGGTCGAAGAATATTGCATCAGTAAAGGTTCAGTGGAGGGGTCAACCGGTCTAGGAGGAGACTTGGGAGACCGAGCAGGATATGCGCAGCCAGTACCCTCATCTTTTCACAGCTTCAGGTATGTCTTATACTTGTTCGAGGGCGAACGATTTGTTTTGAGAGTGAGAGACTCAATCCCCTAATAACTGCCTTCCCCCAGGTTTGTTTTTTATCTTTTGGGACTTGCCGGAGTGATTAGCTATGAAATTCAGAGAGTTTTGGGACACTTAGTCCCGAATTTTGAGGTTAAGCCTTAGAAAGCGGACTGTGGGTGGAATTGTGTAAAGACGGGTCCGGAATGGAATTTCGTCAACTCTGTTAGCTCCGTTGAGTGATTTCGGGGTTGGGAATGCGTCCGGAATGTGGTTTCGAGGTCTGTAGTAGAGTTAGGCTTGAATTGGCGAAAGTTAGAATTTCAGCGATTTCAGCTGATAGGTGAAATTTTGATATCGGGCTCGGAATGGAATTCCGAAAGTGGTTGTAGGTCCGTATTGTCATTTGTGACCTGTGTGTGAAATTTTAGGTCATTCGGACTAGTTTTGACGTGTTTCGGTATCGTTGTGGATTTTGGGAAATTTCTAAGTTTTTTGGCTTGAATCCATGTATAATTGGTGATTTTGGTGTTATGTGATGTGGTTTGAAGGCTCGAATAGGTTCGAATGAAGTATTAGGACTGGTTGGTGGTTTTGGTTGAGGACTCAGGGGCCTCGGGTGGGTTTCAGATGCTCAACGGGAAGATTTTTTGACTTAAGCCTATAGCTGAAGTTGCTGGTTCTGGTGTCTCGCACCTGCGGAAAGGGAGCTGCAGGTGCGGACATGCAGGTGCGACAAGGGATTTCGCAGGTACGGATTTACCCAAGGCCGACTGGGTCCACAGGTTCGGCTGGGAGACCGTAGGTGCGGGACCGCAAATGCGGCCCAGATACTGCAGGTGCGGCCCCAACTCAATTAATGAGTTTTCGCACCTGCGATTCATTTTCTGCAGGTGCGGTCCAATTGGCCGCAAAAGCGGAAATCGCTGGGCAGAAATAGGCAATTCGAGGGTTTGGATTTCATAATTTCTAAAATCAATTGGAGCTCGGGATTCGGCGATTTTGTGAGGATATTTAAGAGGAGTACAATAGGTAACGATTTCTAATCGTATTTCCCTTGTATTTCATCAATCTATAGTGAATTCTTCAATCTAATTAGGGAGAAATGATGGGAAAGTGTTTGAAAATGAAAGAAAGGTCCCCCAATTGAGAATCCGAGTTTTGAGTGAGATTTCGACGTCGGATTTTGATAATTTTTGGTTGAGTGTACTCGTGAGTGAATGGGTGTTCGAAATTTGTGACTTACACCCGATTTCGAGTCGTGGGCCCGGGAGAATTTTTTGGGGAATTTCCCTAATTTCGCGCTTAGGCTTCAAATTTATTTGTTGAACTAGTTTCTTGTACTGATATTCACATTATGAAACTTATATGAATAGATTCGGGGCATTCAGAGTTTGGTACTCGTGGCAAGAACGTGATTCCGAGTTGATTTGAGCAGTAGAGGTAAGTGGCTTGCCTAGCTGTATGTTGGGGAGTTTCCCCTTAGGATATTTGATGCTAAGTTTTGTATGGGCGTCGTGTACGTGAGGTGACGAGTAAGTACACGGGCCGTTGTTTCAAAAAATCTCATTTTTCCTCCTTACTAAAACATAAATTGTTTTCTCTTCTATAAACTTGCTCTCATATGATTTTTTTTTTTTTAGTTTAGATTAGGCATGCTTACGTGCTTAATTGTCTACTTGATTTTCTGTGTGCCATGCTTAGTTAAGCCCTTATATGCCTTATCTGTGATTTGTATAAACCGTGTGATTTCGATGTTATACTTGTCATTTATCCTGCATAGCATATTTAAATTGGGACTATGGACATATTCCGGGAGATTCCCCTATACTGCATATTTATTTTGGGACTACGGACGTATTCCAGGAGATCCCCCTGTACTGCATAATCACTTGGAACTACGGGACGGTATCCCGGGAGATTCCATTTTGTGATATATATTGTGTTGAGCCGAGGTCTCTCTTTACTGTAGAACTTATATTGTTTTTCTTAAACTGTTTAATGTATACATTACCTATCTTTGTATTGTTTTAAATTGATTTACATAAAAATTTAGTAGCGTCTTAACCTGACCTCATCACTACTTGACTGGGGTTAGGCTTGGCACTTACTGGGTACCAATTATGGTGTACTCATGCCCTTTCCTGCACATGTTTTCGTGTGCAGATCCAGGTACGAGCTATCATCCTCATGATTAGTCGCTACTGCTGATTCTAGGAGACTGCAAGGTATTTCTGCCGAGCCCGCAGAATCCTCTGAGTCTCCTTCCATTCTATCTTGTAGAGATGTTCTTATGTACTTTCCAGTTTTTGTTAGAGCTACAGTAGTGTTAGAAGCTTGTGAATATCTGTGACATTCCGGGTTTAGGGAAGTTATATTTTTGAATGAGCCGAGCGGTCAGTACGTTATTTATGTCATTTCCCTTATGCCCTTTATTGTCTGTGTTCAATTTAATTTTTTTCCCTTTATAGTAGGCTTACCTAGTCGTAGAAACTAGGTGCCATCACGACATCTCCGGAGGGTAAATCGGGTCGTAACATGCCGATCCTCTCCTTCTCCGCCTAAAAATTCTAGGTTTGAATTATAACTCATTTCTTTTTTATTTCTAGGTTTTGTTTCAATTATTTGAACATTGTATTTTATTATTTCAATTAGTGTTTCAATTGTTTGAACATTGTATTTTATTGAGGAATAGGGTTTAGATCTTGTTTTAATTAGTTTTATTAACTAATTAGTTTAATTAGTGTTGAATAGTTTAGTTAGAATTGAATTATACTTTGTATTGTCTTGAATAGTTTAGTTAGAATCTAGGGTTTAGGATTTGTTCTTGTGAATTGAACTGAACTTTTAGGATATGCATTAAACTTTTAGGATATAAATTAAATTTTTAGTTTATAAATTGAACTTTTAGTTTATAAAGTGAAATTTTAGGATATGAATTGAACTTTTAGGATATGAATTGGACCTATTGGATATGAATTGAATTTTTAGTTTATCAATTGAATTTTTTGGATATGAATTGGACTTTTAGTTTATCAATTGAAATTTTAGGATATGAATTGGACCTTTTGGATATGAATTGAACTTTTAGTTTATGAATTGAACTTTTAGGATATGAATTGGACCTTTTTGATATGAATTGAATTTTTAGTTTATGAATTGAACTTTTTGGATAAGAATTGAACTTTTAGGATATGAATTAGACCTTTTGGGTATGAATTGAATTTTTAGTTTATGAATTGAACTTTGGGTATATGAATTAGATTTTTAGTTTATAAATTGAATTTTTAGTTTATAAATTGAAATTTTAGGATATGAATTGAACTTTTAGGATATGAATTGGACATTTTGGCTATGAATTGAATTTTTAGTTTATAAATTGAAATTTTAGGATATGAATTGAACTTTTAGGATGTGAATTGAACTTTTAGGATATGAATTGGACATTTTGGCTATGAATTGAATTTTTAGTTTATGAATTGAACTTTTTGGATATAATTAAACTTTTAGTTTATGAATTGAACTTTTAGGATATGAATTGGACTTTTAATTTATAAATTGAACTTTTAGCTTATAAATTGGAATTTTAGGATATGAATTGAACTTTTAGGATATGCATTAATATGATTGGAACTTTTATGATATGAATAAACTAAAAAAATATTAGGATATGAATTAACCAAATTATTTATTCTTGTTTTATTTGTATAGACGGAACATCGTACTTGGATGTACAATAGGAATTATCCTAATCGGCGGGGATTGCGGGAGGATTTTGTAGAAGGGGTTGATGAATTTATTAGACATGCAATGTCACTTCCACCATACCAAAGTGAAGGAGTAATTAGGTACCCTTGTGTCAGGTGCGACTGTATGAAGTTTGAAAAACTGGAGGAAGTTAAACTTCATCTTTATAGGAAGGGGTTTATAGAGAATCACTTTGTGTGGACTAATCATGGAGAGATCGATGGTAGTCGTGGGATATTTCATAACATGGTTGTTGGTGAAAGTAGTAGGTCGGTGGAGAATACAAATCTTGATTCTAGAATTCAGAATATGGTTGCGGATGCTTTCGGGATGCACTTCGGGGGTGAGCCTAATGAAAATGTTGAACAAACTCCTAATGATGACGCAAAATATTTTTATGAATAGTTAGAGGAAGTAAGTCGTCCATGGTCACGCCCAACTATGCCTTATAAAAAAGACTAAGCGGACGTTGTAAATATAATCTGAGTATTTAGCCCAGAGTCGAATCTCACAAGGAATTAACCTATCAATTACCGGTGTCAGACTCACTCGATTCTTCGTACTCAACTTCCCAAAGATTATGAATAACAATTGTTGATGTTTCTATTACGTATAACTGAACAAAGTTAATTAAACTAGAATATAACTATTGTTGGGTTGTAAACAAATGCGAGAAAGATCTAAGGTTATGGTTTCCCTTGTTGATGGAATCCCTTCTTGTATATTTCATATAGTGTGGCCTAATTATCTCTATCAATCATGATCACTCTTGTTACCGTAAATCTCTCCCGAGTAATTACGAAAATTTACTAGACGCACTCTCCCGAGTTACGCTAGCTATCTTTTATTATAGCTCACTATTGCACCCAAGGTATCGTTATCCCTAATCCAACATTTAAACCCTCGGTTATGGATCACTCATATAATTTGGGAGTGGTGATGTTCAACAACTACCTAAATATGCACTCTCTCCCGAGTAGATACACACTAAATAGGCACAGCTAATTGAGGGCCCTTCAATTTGACACCTCAACATGCCCACTTGTCTGAGGGTAATATGGGGTTTCCACCTTGTGGCGCACATCGTACTTTGCTAACAGCTTCTCGAAGGCACGATTGCAGAAATGGGTGCCTCCGTCACTGATGATGACCCTTGGGATCCCAAAATGGATGAATATATTCTTCTTCAAGAAACCCACCACCACTCGTGCATCATTGGTGGGGAGTGTTGCAGCTTCCACCTATTTGGACACATAGTCTACAACAACAAGTATATACTTATTTCCATAGGATCTGACAAAGGGACCCATGAAGTCAATCCCCATACATCAAACACCTCAACCTCTTGAATCAGGTTCATGGGCATCTCATGATGACGGGATAGGTTCCCCATCCTTTGACATTCATCACAGCCCTTCACCCAATGGTGTGCATCTTTGAACGCAGTTGGCCAGTAGAATCCAGCCTCTAGAACTTTAGTTGTTGTTCTGACTCTTCCAAAATGCCCTCCATACGCTGATGCATGACATGCCTGCAAAACAGAAAATTGCTCTATCTCGGGGACGCACCTCCGGATCATGTTGTCAATATAAATTCTAAACATGTAAGGTTCATCCCAATAACAATTGCGGCAGTCACGATAAAATTTTTTTATTTTGAACGGATGAGAGTTCATAGGGCTCTATACCGCTTGCCAGGTAATTTGCAATGTCTTCATACCATGGCACTTCCTCCATGATTGTGGCGAGTAGCTGCTCATCTGGAAAGGTTTCCAGAATATCCTCTGCTTCCACTGCGTTTTCAGCTCCTTTAAGTTGTTACAGATGATCCGCGACTTGATTCTTCGTGCCCTTACGGTCACGGATCTCTAGATCGAATTCTTGCAGTAGCAGCACCCAACAAATCAGGCGTGGCTTGGATTCCTTCTTCTCAATCAAATACCTGAGGGCAGCATGGTCAGTGTAAACAATCACCTTAGAGCCGATCAGGTATGATCTGAACTTGTCAAAAGCAAACACCACTGCCAGCATCTCTTTTTCGGTTACAGTGTAGTTCAGCTGAGCTCCACTCAATGTCCTACTCGCGTAGTAAATTGGGTGCATTATCTTTTCCTTTTGCTGTCCCAGCACTTTTCCCACTGCATAGTCACTGGCATCACACATGAGCTCGAATGGTTGCTCCCAATCGGGGGCAACAATGATTGGTGCCATGACCAACCTCTTTTTCAGCTCCTCAAAAGTTACCCTACAATCATTAGAAAACACAAAAAGGTTATCTTTTTCGAGCAACTTACACAGGGGGTTGGTGATTTTGGAGAAGTCTCTGATGAAACGCCGGTAAAACCCGGCATGCCCAAGGAAGCTCCTTATTGCTTTAACCGATGTGGGAGGTGGGAGCTTTTCTATAACATCAACTTTAGCACGATCTACCTCAATTACTTTGCTTGACACCAAGTGCCTCAAGACTATCCTCTCTTGTACCATGAAAAGGCACTTCTCCCAATTAAGCACAAGGTTCGTCTCAATACACCGCTTCAACACTCGGGTCAGATTTGCTAGGCACTCATCGAATGAATTTCCCACCACTGAGAAATCATCCATGAACACCTCCATTATATCCTCAACCATGTCAGTTAATATGGCCATCATGCACCTTTGAAATGTGGCGGGTGCATTTCATAAGCCAAAGGGCATCCTTCTGAAGGCAAAAATCCCGTAGGGACATGTGAATGAGGTCTTTTCTCTGTCTTCCGGGGCAATGAAAATTTAGTTGTACCCCGAGTACCCATCCAGAAAACAAAAGTGAGACCTCCCTACCAGTCTGTCGAGCATCTGATCGATGAAGGAAAGTGGGAAGTGATCTTTCCGGGTGGCTAGATTCAACTTTCTGTAGTCCATGCAAATTCTCCAGCCCGTGATGGTTCTTGTAGATATCAGCTCATTGTTGTCATTTTTTACGATCGTCATGCCACCTTTATTAGGAACACATTGCACCGGGATAACCCAATTGCTGTCAGAGATGGGGAAAATGATTCCCACATCCAACAACTTTATAATTTCCTTGTTACCACTTCCTTCATGTTTGGGTTCAGCCGCCTTTGGTGTTCCCCGGAAGGTTTGTGCCCCTCTTCCAGGAGAATTTTGTGCATACAGTATGTCGGGTTGATCCCCTTTATGTCTGCCATGGTCCACCCAATGGCAGTCTTACACTCAGTGAGTACCTGTAAGAGTTGTTTTGCTTGCACATCTAACAAACTGGATAAGATAATAGCAGGTAAAGTAGAGTTGGGTCCTAGAAACTTGTACCTAAGATAGGCTGGCAATGGCTTCAATTCCAGCTTTGGTGGTTCTTCAACTGACGGCTTGGCTGGCGGAGTCTCTCTCTTTTCTAAGTGTAGGGGCTCAAATTCTAGTGACCTCGGCCACACGCATTTTCCCTCAAGATCCAACACCCATTCTGCCAATTCCTCCCCATTTACCGCATCCAAATTCATCAAACATGCAGCAAGGGGGTCCTTAATAGTCAAGTACTCATCATCTTCCTCTAGTATCACATCCACGACATCAATAAGAGAACAATTGGAAAATTCACTTGGTCGCCTCATGGATTTCTGCACATTGAATGTGATTTCCTCGTCGTTCAATCTCATTTTGAGCTCCCCAATTTCACAATCAATGAGGGATCGCCCTGTGGCCAAGAATGGACTTCCCAAAATTATGGGAATATCCTCATCCACTCTAAAGTCTAGTATCACAAAATCTGCAGGGAACACAAACTTCCCTACCTGCACCAATACGTCATCATGAATGCCTGACGGTCTTTTTACCGTCCTGTCTGCCAGCTGCAACAACATACAGGTCGGTCTAGCTCTACCAATCCCCAAACTCTTGTAGATGCCCAGGGGCATAAGATTAATGATGGCCCCTAAATCACAAAGTTCCTTGGCAAAGGCAAAGTTACCAATGGTGCAGGGAATGGTGAAACTCATTGGATCAGTCAGCTTCTCAGCAATTGGTCGGGTCACAACGACACTGTAGGTCTGAGTATGAGTCACTGTGACCAAGTCTTGGAAGTCGAATTTTTGGGACATCAATTCCTTCGTCGTTTTGGCATAACCAGGCATCTCCTTCAGAGCACCAATCAAAGGAGTATTTACCTGTATTTGTTTCAACATGTCCAAGAACTTTTGATACTGCTCATCTTTCTGGTACTTGGCCAGCCTCTGTGGGAATGGTGTTGGAGGTCTCTTCTTCCTAGTGATTTGGAATTTTTCTTTGTCAGACACTACCTCTATCACCGGTTCCTGGGTTGTCTCAGCTTCTTTCTCAGCCTCAACTTGTGTGTTGGGTTCTCCCTGGGCAGGCTGCACTATCACCTCAGTTGTTTTGTTGAATCATCAATTTCAATGGGCACTGGTACCAGTGTCTCAGCCTGTCTGCTTTCTCGATATCCTTCCTGCTCCAAGTCTAAGCCCCTTCCATTTCGTAGAATCACCCCCATCATCTGCTTTGGACCCTGATCTTTAGGATTTACCTGAGTGTCTGCAGGCAATCTCCCAAGAGGACGATTATTCAAAGACATCGATATCTGGCCCATTTGTACTTCAATATTTTTTATAGCTGACTCATGTGCATCTACTCTCTCACTTATTTTTGCAGTTGACCCAATAACCTATTGCATCATTGCTTCAAGTCTGGAAAACCCATCTTCCTGTCTCCCACCATGTTGTTACCGAGGGGGGTGATAAGCCTGTTGCTGATTCTGATTATGATTATTGTACCCATGTGGCCTTTGGTAAGGCGCCACATTACCCTGAGGTCGTATGGCTCCCATTTTTCCACTGTTGTGCTGCTGCTGAACTGGCCTGTATGGTTGATTTTTGCTAGCCACAATTTTGTCCACCCTGTCGCTGGCCCTCATAATTTGACACATAGTTTATATTTTCAGGATAGTGATGATGATGATCACATTCAGCATTCCACTGATTACCAAGTGGCTTACTAATGCAAGATGTGCATAAGCCCTCATTGGTTGTATTCACAATATGTACCTGCTGCTTTGGCCCTGACTCCTCCACCTTTTTGGTGAGTATGCTCATTTGTGTCATCAAGGTGGCCATATTTTCAGCAAGAGTGTTGGATGGATGTAAGGCCACTGAGTGAACTATTGGAGTAATGGGTGCATTCCTGGTTGTCCACCCCGAATTCTGCGCCATTTTATCAAGCAGGATCTGGCTTTCTCTCCATGTTTTGCTCAAGAATGCTCCACTATCTGAAGCATCTATGTTTGCCTTTACCCTATCCGCTAGACCCATATAGAAATGATGCCCCAACATCTGCTCTGGAATACCATGGTGCGGACAGATAACTAGCATTCCTTTAAATCGTTCCCATGTTTCCTGCAATGTTTCTGTTGGCTTCTGTCTGAAGCTCAAGATTTCATCAATATGTTGAGTTGTCTTGTTGGGTGGATGGAATTTGTTCACGAACTTATTAACTAACTCCTCCCATGTGGCAATGGAATTAATGAGGAGCGAGTTTAGCCAAGTCTGGGTTGCTCCTATCACTGAGAATAGAAACAACAATAGTTTTATTGCTTCCTGAGTGACGTTTCGCTGCCTCTGAGTTTTGAAAATCGACAGGAAATTCTTCAAATGTTGTTGGGCATCCTCAATGTATGACCCCAAAAATAGTCCCTTATTCTGCAGCAAGTGCAGCATATTGTTTGTAATCTGAAAGGACTCAGCCTGTATCTGAGGGACTACTATCGCAGTGGCCAAATTCTCCATCGTGGGTTGTGCCCAGTCATATAAACGAGCCTCTGGCACAAGAGGTTCCACAACCTGCACAACTGGGTCTACCACGTCGCCCTCATTGTTGTTCCTGTTGTTTAGATATGCCATGTCGGGCTCAAGTTGTTCAATTGATGGTTGTTGTTTACTTTTCTAGGTTTCCCGGTTCAAGGCCTTGAAAACTTTCTGGGGTCTGATAAGTCTTCAAATACTTCACCAGTTCTCGATGAGTTTCTACGCATGCACCTGTACAACCAAGTTAGCAAATGTTAAAATTTCAATGTATAGATGAAAATTGAAGGAAATTGACTACACTTATTTTTGTATTTCTTCCAACTGTAATTGGTAACTCCATTAATTCACCGGCAATGGAGCCAAAATTTGGTCACGCCCAACTATGCCTTATAAAAAGGACTAAGCGGACGTTGCAAATATAATATGAGTATTTAGCCCAGAGTCGAATCCCACAAGGAATTAACCTATCAATTACCGGTGTCAGACTCACTCGATTCTTCGTACTCAACTTCCCAAAGATTATGAATAACAATTATTGATGTTTCTATTACCTATAACTGAACAAAATTAATTAAACTAGAATATAACTATTGTTGGGTTGTAAAAAATGCGAGAAAGATCTAAGGTTATGGTTTCCCCTGTTGATGGAATCCCTTCTTGTATATTTCATATAGTTTGGCCTAATTATCTCTATCAATCATGAGCACCCTTGTTACTGTAAATCTCTCCCGAGTAATTACGACAATTTACTAGATGCACTCTCTCGAGTTACGCTAGCTATCTTTTATTATAGCTCACTTTAGATTGCACCCAAGGTATCGTTATCCCTAATCCAACCTTTAAATCCTAGATTATGGATCCCTCCTATACTTTGGGAGTGGTGATGTTCAACAACTACCTAAATATGCGCTCTCTCCCGAGTAGATACGCACTAAATAGGCACAGCTAATTGAGGGCCCTTCAATCAACTACAACAAGAACTTAGTTGAAGAAATAGAGATTAAAACCAAGAAAACTATATTAATATAACAAGGTGTTCATCCTCAACAAGTTCCACCAAAACCTTAGACTAAATAAGTTAGCTAATCATAATTGTACAAAAAACAACAATAGAAGAATTCATCAATAATGGTAAAAACACAAGGAAGAAAGATGAGATTTGATGCCCAATTGTCCTCCTTGCCTCTTGCCTCTCTTTGCCTTGAACAAGACCTTAAAACCTTGATTATTCTCTCTTTTGGGCGAGTTGAACCTTATATAGTTTAAGTGGAATTGTCCCAAGCTTCCAATTTTACCCCTGAAAATAACGTGTGCGAACTGGACTAGCGCGGCCGCGCTAATGGCTAAGTGTACTGCCTCTGATCGTTGGGCTAGCGCGGTCGCTCTACTAGGCGCACTAAGGCCGCGCTAATAGGACTTCATTCTGCCTCAAACACCTAAACTAGCACGGTCGCGCTAGTGGACGCACTATGGCTGCGCTAGTGGACGTGTTATGGCCGCTCTACTGGACTAGTAGTCTACCTTAGCGATTTTCTTCCTTATTTTCACACGCTAGAAACTCCAAGGGGACTTTCTCCTTAAATTTGGATCCAAACACCATCCTAGGTCCTCATAAGCACACTTTGCTCCTGCGAAACATAAAATCCACAATTAGAGCCATTTTAATATCATTTAACATTCCTAAGACAGTGAAGCATAATGAAGTTGTAGTATAAATAGACGCTAAACTACGTGAATCTAGCCTATTATCAGTCCACTACGTGAAGGAAGTCCTCGCTCTGAGTTGTCTGTTGCATTTAGATTACTAAGTATCAAATCTGATTGGAATATTTCTCAAGCATCCATGGACTCCTTCATTGACCTTATGAGTGAACTAGTTGACCCTAATATCAACTTACCCGGTGATTTCTATAAGGCAAAGAGATTGGTTTCTAAGTTAGGACTTTCGTCAATGAGATTTGATTGTTGTGAAGATGGTTGCATGTTATATTTATTAAGATGATACAACTTTAGATAGTTGTAAATTTTGCGAACAGCCTCGTTTCAATAGGCTTTCCGGTGGGAATATGGTCGCTATCAAGGTGATGCATTATTTACCTCTTATACCTAGGTTAAAGAGGTTATATGCGTCGATGAGTTATGCTCATCATATGAGATGGAACTTTGAAAATAGAAGACCACTTGGTGCTATGTGTCATCCTTCAGATGGAGAAGCTTGGAAGAACTTTGATAGGACATATCCAGATTTTACTAGTGAACCAAGGAACATTCGGTTAGGTCTGTGTGCGTATGGCTTCACGACTTTTTCTATATCTGCGACACCATATTCATGTTGGCCTGTCTTTCTTACACCTTATAATCTACCACCCGAGTTGTGTATGACTAGTCCATATACATTCTTAAATTGTATTATCCTCGGTCCACGTAATCCGAAATGTTTGATTGATGTATCTTTGCAACCTTTGATTGATAAGCTAAAACAATTTTGGTATGATGGTGTTGAAACATAAGACATATCAACCAAGCAGAATATCAATTTGCGTGCTAATTTAATGTGAACTATTAACGATTTTCCTGTGTATAGAATGTTGCCTGGGTGGACGACTGCTAAGAAGCTAGCTTGTCCTTACTGTATGGAAAATAGTAAAGCGTTCACTTTGAAACACGGCCGAAAGAAATCTTGGTTTGATTGTCATTGTTGATACCAATTTTTCCCAAAAAATATTTTGCATATATTCATTCAAAGTCATGCATTAATAGCAATTGGTATTTTTCATTATTTTCCTATGTTTTTATTAATTTATCCAATATTTATTGCCAACAAATAATTATAAAATTGCATCACAAATTATTTCAAAAAGTATTTCTTGATTTAATTTATTGTTTATGGTCCTAAATAGACCCAATTATTTCATAATTAGCCAAATTGGCATCTTTTGGCTATAATTGCAATAACTTTGCAATTATAGCCCAAGCATATAATTTTTCACTATTTTCTGCCAGAAATTAGTCATTTGTACTTTTAGAATACTATGTTATCATTTCAAACTATTTTCTATGCATGAAATTCATTTTTATAATTATTAGCTATTTTGTAAATTATTTTAATTAATTTGAATTGGGTATTTAACAGACAGCCTAATTTTATTTCAATTGTAGCCTAAGTTAAACCAGACCCAAACCCAATTAAATCAACCCAATACCCCAGGCCCAAATCCTAATACAACCCGACCCAAAATCCGCCCAAACCCTGGTCGTTGATCATTTTTTATCAACGGTCCAGGATATTTCCTTCCTAATTTAACCTAACGACTACCCCCATTCCCCTCTCATTTCTCTCTTTCACTCCACCGTTACACATCTCCCTTCTCTCTCAAATCCTCTCTAACCTAATCCTAACTCTCTCTCGTCGTCATTCATCTATCGTCAATCATGGTGGTCTCTCACCACCTCCAGGCCTCAAATGGCCTATCCTATGTTGGTGCCTCCATCTCTAAGGTCCTCGAGGGACTAGGGTCAGTCCGCTTACACCTTTGGCACGTCCTTGCCTGTTTCAAGCCGCCATGGCTCGATTTTTAGTAAGATCTGCTTATTTCGCTTTAAACCTATGGGTTTCTAATCCTATGTCTTCATCTCTATGTTTTTTTTTCAAAAAACCCTAATCTCATCTCTTGAACTTCTCAGATCTGTACAGATCTGAGATGGTTCGAACTTATTTTTGCTTGTTTTATGAAGATTCTCCTGATTTTTCGAAGTGGCTTTTCATTTTCCTAAACTAGGGTTTCCCGAAAATCCTTTTCTCCAAAACACTTTCTGATTTTAAGTGTTTAATCTCCTGTTCTTATGTGTTTTCGACTGATTATGTTGAGTTTACCCCAACCCTAACTAGTTTATGCTAAAACCCCAATTTTTGGACATTTTGTTTGGATTCTGAGTTTGAGCGTGTTACTTGTGCATTGTTTTCGATCTATGATTTGATTCTCATGATTTTCCTTTAGCTTAATTCGATGTCGTGTGATTTTTACCCTTGTATGTCTTTATAAGGGTTTGTGATTCTATTCTCGACTGATCCAGTATGTTTATGCTTGGCCTACTTGTTTATTCATGGAATCCTATGTTGTTTTCCTTTAAATCAGTATTATTTCGAGTCCTTGATTCACTGATTTTCTATGGTAATACTTGTATGCTGATTTTCGGTTATTTCCCTATTTTTCATAACTTTTAATTATTTCTTGCCTTATCCTTGATTAACCGTGAAATTTGTTGACTCTTACTAAGTGTTTCCTTAATTAAACTCTTTTGTACTTACCCCTAAATTACCTACTATGTACCTAAGGTTACTTGATTTCCTTCTTTAATTATCTACCCTGCTCTTGAGCGTTGATTGATTACTCCTTAATTGGTGGAAACTTGGTTGATTTTATGTATGATTGAATCTATAATTTTCCCTAATTGCTACATAATTGATTCTTTACCTTATTCTGTCTAGCTCTCAGCTGCTATATATATTCTCTTCCATTCTCACTTCTAACACACTTTTTCACTGGAACTAAAAAAAAAAGACACAAACACATTAGTTCAAAAAGCTCTCCCTCATACTCAAAGCTTTTCTGCTCTCTTTCTTTCTTTGTTACTTACTTACTTCTGTTCTAAATTAGTCGGCTGCAAGCCAAGGCTAATTATTGTGCTCTCCTATCTTTTACTTTGTGTTTACTATCCCCTTACTGGTATGTTCTGATTTCAATTCAAGTCCCAAAACCAACATGTTTCTGTTACTGCATCAGTTTATCATGTTTATGATCTGTTTCTATCTATGGTTTTGTTGTTCAACATGTAATTGACATATCTACATCATTGTTCATCTAGAATATTATGTTATGCCTCACTCCCTTTTAGGATCAGTATGCTTACGAATATGTTACTCCCTTGTAGTATGTCCCAATATGATCTGCTCTATCTCATGTTTACCTATTTTCTAGCATGAACCTTTCTTTGCAAAGCAATTTGTATCCTAAGTTGTCTGATTCTGAAATTCATGTTGTGTTGATACCATTAGCTATCCCCTAATACCCATAAACCCCCTACAAGAACTTCTATGATCATGTATACTATGTGCTCTATGTGTCCCCAATTCCCATCACCCCTGTATGAAGGACTGTGATTTGAATGTGTTGAATCTGTTTGTGCTGTGATTAGTCTATTGTTTGTTAATTGTCCTACTCTTGTCAAAAAACTATTCTTTTTACTAAACAACTCTCCTATTTTATAAAACTATTTCAACTAAGTATTTCCCAAACGCTGCCTTTCCCATTAAAACATTTTCAAAACTATGTCAAGCACTTTGACTCTACTCTTAGGTCCTTAGGTTCTACCCCTCCAGTGTATGACTGCCTTGGGATTCCTATGAGATCTCTCTGAACTCTGGTGCACTGGGGCTGGCCCTTCCACACTGCACTTACTCAATTATGGTTATGAAATCTGGGTGTGAGCACTGCCCGGGATCCCTTGAGGTCCTTAAGGAACTCTGAAACACCCGGATATGATAAAGGCTATGAAACATTTGAGCACTTGAGGTTCTGGGAATCTGGGCCTGTTTTTCAGGCTCCCTATAGTTTAACTTCTTTTCTTCCTTTATCTATTTGTGTAATTTACTCAGCTGGTCTGTAATAATTATTTGTAAACAGATACTTGGGATGGCTAGTGAAAAGGCGAGGGTAGCTATATATGTTATCAATATCAAGGGATAGAAACCATGCCTTAGGTTTACATTTCCTATATGTGCATTAGAATCCATGTTTAAGACCAATATATTCTAAGTATGTTATGTATTAGATATCATGTTTTAGGTTTACTGCTTCAGCATCTCATTTGACCCTACTTATCACTTATAAATCCTGCTTCTAGGCTAAATAATAGCATCAACATAAAAAATGTTGCTCCTGCACATCCTGAAATTATGTTGTAACTTCCTGTGCATTTAGAAATCATGCTTTAGGAATTCTGCAACCATTTTGCATCTCTATGTGCATAGTAGATACCATGCTTTAGGATCTCTCCCAGTCACACTTAGTTAAACTATTGATGCATGAAAAAGGACATAAGACAGTCTCATATTTGATCATCCTGTTTTAAATAAACTGGTGATAATCCCTGTATTTTGCAACACCTAGAATAGCATGCTTTTAGGTAAAACAACTTCTGAACTGTTTTCTAACAATTCTGGTAATTATTATGCACAATCCCACGCCTAGGCAAGGCTTGGGAATCCATCTCTTTAAAAACTAGAAGACTGTTGCTTTGTGTTTACTACCTAATGATTAACAGGTTTTAAACTCAATAGGCAAACTCATTAGGTCCTCCTTCTGTGTTTATAAAATTGAAGCTGCATATCTTCCGTGTTCTGATTTTCACTTAGACATCATGTTTTAGGATCCTGCTTAATAATACTGCCCTTATTTGTGTTTAAGACGTGCTGCTTATGTGCATTATCTGTGGAGGTAAATCTGATCCTCTTAACTGCTTTTTCCTTTTCTATCTTCAAATCCTATCTGTTCTTGAATGTCGCCTAGTATTTTCTCCTTTCAACCTTAGGGGTCTGTCTTGGGTAACATCACACATAGAGATCGTTAAAATCCACTCGCTTTAATAACCGCTAAGGGGTGGGGAAGGGTAGATATGGATATGATGACCGGTGCGCTAATGCAATGTGTAGCCCCTCTTCTGAGGAGTGATTATCGGGCATTCTACCGATGTGATCCTATAGGATAAACGACCTAGGACCCCCTATCTCTTACATATGTGTGTTTAGATCATAACTTTTTCAAACCTTGTATATATATTTTTAGACTTTAAATCTTTTAAAACTTTAGCACATATGTGTGCTTAGATTGTGAATCTTCCCAAAATCTTTATTTTTTTACCTATATGTTTTGTTTGCTTATGTGCTACCTGTTTTAAAATTCACAAAGCTTGTTTGGACGGGAACCACAGTTGTGGACTTTAAGGGGTTCCTAACACCTTACCCTTGAAGTAATTTCAAGCGCTTACCCTATCTCTGGTTATCTAATATGTGTTTATAAATAACCCTTAATAGGTTCCCTAACGCACCTTAAAATCGTTAGGTGGCGACTCTTCAATTCTTTATTCCTTTTCCAAAAGGAAACGAGTTGCCCCAATAATGTCGAATACCCTGATCGACCCAAAAAGGGGAGGAAAGAGGGGGGGGCGACAGCATGGCGACTCTGCTGGGGACTTATCTAGGCTTTTACCATTTCAAACTGCTTTGTGAACTTGTCTTTACTTTGTTAATACTTGCGACCTTTCCCCTTCCCCCCTTTTATGTGCCATTAATTGATTATCTCTTTCAGGTATTTATTCCTTTCAGAATCAAAGCTGATATGTTTCTTTTTGTTTTTCTTCGTAACTGCTTTTTCAATTATAACTGTTGTATTTACCGCTTTCATAACGTGCAAATACATGACAACATGCTTTTATTGCTCATTTATTGTTGCATAATCATGATCAACATCATATTCCACTCATGCCTATTCAAATCCTATAGCAACTCTTGATGAGTGTTTGCGCCCTTCCATTTTATACCACCAATAAATTCGGAAAGGCTTATTTGCGGTAAAACTAGTCGATCAACGGTGCAGTCGACGGTTCTGTGCCTTTCCCCCTCAAGTTGTCCGCTTGAGGGTACCAGTCTAAAACCCTATAGAAACCTTACTCTGTTATATTTTGCATGCATCATGGTCAATCCTAGCCGGGTTAGCGTGTCGTCCCCACAATAACCCTTTAAGACAGCCTTATCCAAAAGTCCATCGGGTTTTTCATAATCCCAACGGATGCAGTCACGTTCTGTGCATTAAATATTTGGAAAACTAAATGCTTACATGCTAATCATAAGTGTATAAACAGTCGAGTCTGGCGGGGGTAAGGGTCTAACCTATCTATTTTGCATAAAATGAGGCATGAAGTCCCCAGGTTCGGCATGGTCCAAAGAATACCACCACTATTACTGGATTGATGGGAAGACCTCTCACCCAGTGACAAAGACCATATGAAGAGGGTCCTCGGGAACTTTCCCTCTTTACTGGATATTCAACCAAACAACATGTTTATTGAAGCAGCCACTATGTTCTGGGACAGAGAAAGGTCTGTGTTCCGTTTTGGCAACATGGAAATGACCCCCCCCCCTCTTGGAGGAGATAGGGGGCTTTGCGGGTTTACCTTGTGACGGTCCACGTTTGTTGGTACCGGAGAATTGTGTTGCTAGGGGGTTCCTAAAAATGATGGGTTTGAAGAGGAACGATGGTTTAGAGTGCCTGACAGATTCCTATATACCTTTTGATTATCTCTATGAACGATACGGCCATAGTAAATCCTATCGTATCTTCCACGAAGAGTTCTCTATTACTTCCTTGGGTCACATTCACCGCAGGGTTTTCGTGTTCGTCGTTTGCTTCCTGGGTCTGATGGTGTTTCCAAGCCAAGGAGACCGAATTCACACTAGACTGGCTATGGTAGCCAAAACCTTAATGGAAGGGATCGAAGAGCAAACATATACCATTGTCCCTATGATCATAGCAGACATATACCGAGCCTTGGACCACTGCCAGAAGAGGGCCAAACACTTTGAGGGTTGCAACCTGCAACTACAGGTTTGGTTATTGGAGCATCTCTAGAGAGGCCAATATCGTCAGGATTTTCCACGAAGGGCGTGGAATGATCATATATCCTTCCACCACCCTAAGAGGATGACCTACATCCCTGATAGGTTCGGTCAACCGGAAAATGCTACAGAATGGGCTCTGTTGTTTGATAATTTGACCGAGGACCAGGTTCAATGGATGTTCGAATGGTTCCCTACCAGTGAATTCATCATTGTATCGAGGGACGCTTCGCACCTGGTGTTTATTGGTTTAAGGGGAATATATCCCTATGTTCCCATCAGGGTCATGAGACAGGAGGGTAGAAAGCAAGTTATACCGCGAGTCTCCAAAATGATTCATTACAGGGCATATTTTCAGGACGACGATATCCCGTACAATTGTGAAGCTCAGCATCAGTGGCATCTTAAGGTTATCGTAGAAAAGGACATAATGGAGCCCGATAGATACCACGCAGAGCATGTACGCTTCTACCTATCATGGTTGGAAGACAGCATAGCAGGGATAGTTGAGTCGGGCAACAGCAGAAACAGGTTTATAGACGAAGCGGTTGAGGCTCAGGTGAAATACAATAATCTGCGCAAAAGGCTTCGTGAGTCCGTGGCCGAGCATCTGGAGAAACACAAGACTAATATGGAACTGATCGATGAGTGTAAGTAAAGGGCCATCAAATCTAGTGAAAGGTTGGAATATTTGGAGCAGGGTCTGATGGAGCTAGAAGAAAAGACAAGAAAAAGGGTCGTTGTTGGTCCCAAACGCACACGCAAGTATACGTGGTCGTACAAGTGATATAATGATAAATCGAGTGTCGAACTCACAGAGACTTGTGTAGACTACTCACAATTCACTATAATTGTTATTTAATCAAGCCAAAATAAAATCCAGGAATGTAACTATTTTATACTATGATTCTAAAAAATAACTAATTATCAAGTAACAAGTTGATTGTTGTGTATTCAATAGAGACAAATATTCCAGGGTTGTGATCAATTCACCACTCGTATTGTATTCTAATTAACTCTCCCTTTCATATAATTCACTCATGATTACTAATTAATCGATAATTTCTCTCATAGCCTTCTCCCGAAGCACTACTCGCCTATTCTCAATAGATTAACGTCTATATTCCTATGAAATTAATATATTAGAACGCAATAAGATTACGATATTTAATTAAGCACGGTGACTAGGTATATTCCTATCCTAACTGCAAATCCGCTCCCCTGAAGGGTTAAGATCGCGCTCTCTTCAATTCTTCTCTAATCTATACACGGTTTTCCCAAGCATAACATAGATAGTATGTAGAACCTAACTGCTGGCCAGACAATTAAGCAATTAAACATAGAATTGAAGAAACAACCATATATTTAGTGAACTATAATCAAGGTTAAGCTAATGTCGAATAACAATATCCATGGCTAAATCACAACCCCAGAACAATGGGTATTTAGCCACTCATGCTAAAATCAAACCATTGCATAAGTGTTGAATTAATTGTAAATACTAGAAAAAGATGAAGAAAACTGAGAATCCTTCGCTCCGTAGAAATTCCGTGTGTATTCTTCCTCCAAAGTGGCGTCCCACCCCTCAAAAATAAGCTTAGACTTGCTTTTATACGTGTTGGGTAGGTTTAAGGCCGAAATAACCGTGTCCCGGGCAAAATAGAAAAAATTCTCGTCACCGGCGCCCTGGCTAGAGCCGGGAACCCTCCAGGGCGCTGCCCCTCATAATGTTTCTTCCTCCAGCGCCACAAGTGGCGCCCAGCCCTGCCTATGGCTCCCAAATTGCTTTTTCCCCAGTTTCGTCATTTTGGCTCTAATTCGCGCGTTTCGCCCCCAATTGATCCCGAATCATTCCTAAACATAAAAACACTTCAAATTAATATAAATAAGAATATTTAACATCTAAAACTCATGAAACAAAAGTGAAATATGAGGCGATATACATAGAAATATATACACTTTAACCTAAACATCAACACCCCACACTTAGACTCTTGCTCGTCCTCGAGCAATGGGACAATCTACTACCCTTCAACACGTACAAAGTTCATTATCAAGGAGTATTTTACTTTTCAATCACACACCTTACCCCTTTGACTATGATCGATACTGGCAATCAAGTATGAACATACAAAATTTCACATTCTTCCCCTTGTTTAAACATGCCCAAGTATAACTACTCTAGCAATCATACCAACAACCTAATTGCAACCACCAAACCTCAAGATTCGACTTGTAACCACTAAGCTCTCTCAATTGACGCACCTACCCAACAAGAAAGTTTACAACATCACCAATCGTTCATGAGATCATGTGCCCTCACCAACAAACAAAAGAGTGAATATAGCTAGTCCCCACATTAAAATATGCCTTTTGAATATAATTTAAGGACATCAAACAATCGAACACAATTTCACTCATTCTCACAAAAAATTCATATGCATCTCGTGGTCGTACCATAAGCTTGCCCTTAGTGTAGATCTTTACTAATTTAAGTTAGCCACATCAATTAGGACTTTTAAGGTTGTAATGTAGACTAAGGGACGGGTAGGATATATTTAGGAATAGTGACTAACCCTCCTAACCACTTTAATACACTACATTCACAAATCAACACATATTCTTCTCAACCAATTCCATTGCCACCACTCATACTCAACATAGCCCTTTTTTTCAATTAAGCACTTCTATATTTTCACTAGCACAAATTAATAAAAAATTGAGGTGTGTATCTTTTTCTACCTACTTCTTCTATCATTTTTTTCTTTCTCTTTTTTTTTTCTACACACACTCCATTCATGGAGATTCAATGGCTAGTGGCTTTTGAATACAATTTTAGTGAACCAACGGGCCCTTCCATGGCTCCACTCAAAAGCTACTCCCAATATCTCACCTTACTTCTTTTAGCGACTAAGTTCCTTAGGAGGAAAAGGTACAAAAATCTCAATTTAAGAACAAAATAGGGTTACGGTTTGTAATGTGGGCACCAAAGAAAAGGTCAAAAGGATCTATGGGGATAGCAATGGAAAATTTAATTCTTATGTGACAAGCACATCCATGATCAAGCAAGAAAATACCTACGTCATCTCCTAGACTAGCATAACCTACAATTTCGCTCGATTAACACACGGGGCAAGTTCTAGACTGCACAGGATAGCATAGAAAATCACTAAACCCCACTCACACATTGCACATGACTCAATCACAATGGTTTTATTCAACTCTCAAGTCAATCTAGCACACAGAATTGAGAGAATTAAGCAATATTGCACTATGTAGCATACAAGTCAAGTAACTGAGCTAAGGCGTCACACAATAGGCTATTTAATTTTCTTAGGCATCACAAGTCAAACGAAATATAATGGAAAGCAGAATGTATGTCATAACCTAATATGCTGGGACCAAACATGTCAATGGATATCAAAGTTACTCAGTTTCTTCCTAACTACTCTAAAAAAAATTTAAAGTTCTCGGTTCAAGTTACACCCTTGGAAAAGAACCGGTGCCCAAAGAAAACCCAAGGGATACTACCTACCTATCCTAAGAAAAAAATAAAAAATCTTTTTGGTGTTTTTAAATCGGACTTTATCCCTCAAGAAAATTGTCCAACAGATCCATCGTTGAGAAAAATTCGAGGTTTTTCTATTTTTTTATTTTTCTTTTCGTTTCTTAACTAAAAAAAATTATTTTATACAATTACACTTCACTTCAGAAAGTAGTTTCCCCACCCCCAAACTTATGTTATGCATAGTCCTCGATGCATGATCACAAAGAAAAACATTAAAGCAAGGGTGAGAAATACTCCCTGAAACCCTCTCGGGCTTAGCTCGGACATGATCCTCAATCTTTAGAGTGAGGATGACCCCACACTTAAGCTCAAACATGCCCCTCAGCTTCAACTTTGGTTACTCATACTTCTCCTACTCTGCAAAATAAAAACAACACAAAACTCGACACTTAAAAATAAATAAAATAAAAGATATACAGGATGGGTTGCCTCCCAACAAGCGCCTTATTTATACTCTGCTCAGGCTGTGCGCTTTCTCTTCTTCTTTATCCCATGAAGCCTAGCCTTTTTGCACGCTCTTAACGGGTCTCCTTTTTTATCTCTGGCTCTTTTCTCAATTATCTTTACACCCTCAGCTTGCAACACCACCTCCTCTGCATCACTGCCATTCACATAACGACTCTGCTCTATCCCATTCACGTCGACCACATTAATCATGCACAGGTCCTCATAATGCTTTGGGAGTTTAAGTGCATTGTACACATTAAAAGTGACCTCCTCATCGTCAACTATCATTTTTAACTTCCCTGCCCTCACATCAATAATTGCTCCACCAGTAGCTAAGAATGGTCGCCCCAAAATAATGGGCACTTCCTCATCTACCTCTTCATCAAGCACAATAAAATCAGCGGAAAGAATAAACTTTCTCACTCGAACTAACACATCCTCAATAAGTCCTTCCGGTATAACTAGCAACCTATCTGCTAACTGTAAAGTGATTGTAGTAGGTCTAAGAACCCTCAATCCGAGTTTCTTGAACAAAGAAGATGGCATCAAATTCATACTAGCCCCTAAATCACACAGGGCTCTACCAACCTCTTGTTTTCCAAGAGACAAAGGAATTGTGAAACTCCCAGGATCCTTCAACTTAGGAGGAAGTTTACTCTGAACCCTGGCACTGCACTCTTCAGTAAGTGCAACTGTTTCGAACTCTGCATGTCTTCGTTTGTTTGCCACAATATCTCTGAGATACCTTGCATACTTAGGCACTTCATGCAAAATTTCCGCCAAAGGCAAATTCACACTCACTTAGCTCAACATATCTAGGAATATCTTGTACTTAGCATCATTTTTTTGCCTCTGCAGTCTTTGTGGAAACGGAGGTGGTGGCCTTGTTTCAATTACTGGCTCGGGTCCTTTATCATCTTTCTCATTCCCATTAACTGGCTTGGGAACTAATTCTCCTTCAGTATGAGCTGTATTCTTCTTTGTCTTTGGAGCTTCTTCTAGTATTATTCCATTTCTCAAGGTAATTGCATTGACTTTAGCCTTAGGATTAGGCTCAATATCACTAGGAAGAGCTCCTACTGGTCTGGTATTTTAGGAACAAGCAAGTTGCCCCATTTGACGTTCCAAGTTTCTCATTGCTGCTGCTTGGGCCTGGTGATCAGCCATTATTTTCTTATTGAAAGCAAGTTGGTGATTCATCATTCTCTTCATGATCTCCTCAAGGCTAGCTAATTGTTCAGCCTGAGGTGGTTTGTATTGTTGTTGAGGTGCTTGAGGCCGATACTGATTCTGATTACCTTGATTTCCACCCCAAGAGAAATTTGGGTGGTTCCTCCAGTTGAGATTGTAAGTGTCCCCATACTGATTTGTTTGGCCTCGATTTACATTACCCACAAAATATACAGACTCTGGATTTGCTGGGCATAGATTGCTCATGTGACCCTCTCCACAGACTTCACAAAATACCTGAATATGTTGCACTGGTTGCACTGGCTAGGCCTGTTGCAGTGGTTGAGACTGTTGCTTGTTAATGATCAGGGTCATCTGATTGACTTGGTTAGTCAATGTAGAGATCTGAGCTGACAATGCTGAGACAACATCTAGTTCAAGAACCCCTGGTGACTTTTGAACCACATTCCTTCCCATCTCACCTTGCCAGTCTGGATTGCTTTTGGAGAATTTATTCAATAATGCAAATATTTCATCATAATTCTTTTCCAATACCTGACCTCCAGCTGCTGCATCTACCACAATTTTTGTTTGGGGATGGATCCCCTCAATGAAAGTGTGAACTAACACTGCTTGTGATGAGGACAGTCTCTGAGTAGCCCCTCGAACCTTTAACATGCTGAATATAAAGATTCGCCTGCTTTCTGTTTTTGGAGACTATCTCACTTCTGATCTTTGCAGTCTTGCCTGAAGGGAAGAACCTTGCCAAAAATTTTCTCGCCAAATCGCTCCATGTTGTAATAGAATTAGCTGGTTCTGCCTTTAGCCATCGCTTTGCTTCTCCCAACAGAGAGAATGGGAAAAGCATGAGCCTTACATAATCTGGCGTGATCCCATTAGTGATATAAGTATCACTAATCTC
>ML312128.1:0-80196 GCA_005239505.1 Nicotiana paniculata | reverse complement strand
TGGGCATTGCTACCTCCTGAACAGCCATGTGTTGTTCCTCTGCCATGTTCACAGGAATTTGAATGAGGTCCTGAATATTGTTTGTATCCCTTGCTTCCCTCAACCTTCTGTGAAATGTTCTCTCAGGTTCGGGGTCAAAGTCGTCGAGTCTGTCCTAGCTTTTGACCCTACGCATTCAATCAAAGTTCCTGAGATTAGAGTAACAATCAAGTAACTTTAGGCTGGACAAAATAAACAATTAAGGTAAAAACTAGAAAGTAGTCTATATTCAAGTCCCCGGCAACGGCGCCAAAAACTTATTGGTCTCAAACGCACACGCAAGTATACGTGGTCGTACAAGTAATATAATGATAAATCGAGTGTCGAACCCACACAGACTTGTGTAGACTACTCACAATTCACTATAATTGTTATTTAATCAATCCAAAATAAAAATCCAGGAATGTAACTATTTTATACTACGATTCTAAAAAAATAACTAATTATCATGTAACAAGTTGATTGTTGAGTATTCAATAGAGACAAATATTTCAGGGTTGTGATCAATTCACCACTCGTATTGTATTCTAATTAAATCTCCATTTCATATAATTCACTCATGATTGCTAATTAATCGATAATTGCTCTCATAGCCTTCTCCCGAATCACTACTCGCCTATTTCTCAATAGATTAAAGTCTATATTCCTATGAAATTAATCGATTAGAACGCACTAAGATTACGATATTTAATTAAGCACGGTGACTAGGTATATTCCTATCCTAACTGCAAATCCGCTCCCCTGAAGGGTTAAGATCGCGCTCTCTTCAATTCTTCTCTAATCTATACACGGCTTTCCCAAGCATAACAGAGATAGTATATAGAACCTAACTGCTGGCCAGACAATTAAGCAATTAAACACAGAATTGAAGAAACAACCATATATTGAGTGAACTATAATCAAGGTTAAGCTAATGTCGAATAACAATATCCATGGCTAAATCACAACCCCAGAACAATGGGTATCCACTCATGCTAAAATCAAACACTTGCATAAGTGTTGAATAAATTGTAAATACTAGAAAAAGATGAAGAAAACTGAGAATCCTTCGCTCCCTAGCAATTCCGTGTGTATTCTTCCTCCAAAGTGGCTTCCCACCCCTCAAAAATAAGCTTAGACTTGCTTTTATACGTGTTGGGTAGGTTTAGGGCCTAAATAACCGTGTCCCGGGTAAAATAGGAGAAATTCTCGTCACCGGCACCCTGGCTAGCGCCGGGCGCCCACCAGGGCACTGACCCTCATAATGTTACTGCCTCTAGCACCATAGGTGACGCCCAGCCCTGCCTATGGCGCCTAAAATTGTTTTTTCCTCGGTTTCGTCGTTTTGGCTCTACTTTTGCGCGTTTCGCCCCCAATTGAGTCTGAATCATTCCTAAACATAAAAACACTTCAAATTAATATAAATCATCATATTTAACATCTAAAACTCAAGAAACAAAAGTAAAATATTAGGCGATATACAAAGAAATATATACACTTTAAGCTAAACATCAGTCGCCGACTGCCAGAATGCTGAAGGAAACGAAGGAGCGCATCTAGCAAGGGTATACCTACTGTTGGGCATGCACGACCTGGGGAACCTGATTGACAGAACCAAGAAGACCAAGCCTGGGGAAGGTCCTTCGGGGACTAAGTAGTCTAGGTTTCCTTTTCATTGCTTTTACCAATGTAATAAGGCCAAGTGTCATTAGTGACTTTATTTCCTGCTCATTATTTTAGTGTCGTTTTGGAATCGTCTATTTTACATCAATGAAATGAGGCATTTTGCATCTAAGTTCTCCAAAATCAACTTGTCTCTAGGCCTACCTCAGGCACAACGAGGCTCCCAAATTAGGACACACTTTTATTCCCGCACTATGTGTTTAAATACTGTAATATTTTCTCATGATCTTCAATGACTTGGCTACTTTTTATCTTTGTTTTTTTTCTCTTTTGATTATTCCCCTCCCCAAAGGTTGGTTCGTGCATTCTGGCATCATCATCATATCACACAAGATCCAGGGGCCCTCCACCTCCTCCTCCTCCCAGTCCACTTAAAGGCAAAGGCAAAGGCAAAATGGAAGATTTGGACAACATCAGACAGGAAAACACAATGCCAGTAGAACGAACGGAAGCTCTTGACAATCAAGGTACTCAGGTTCAGAATGATGCTATGTTACAACTCGAGCAAAGGTTGTTGAAACTCCAAGAGGAGCTTGAGCATGTCCAGAACTTGGAAAATTTATCCTTCTCACTCAGTGTCCCAGATGTCATTCAAAATCCCATACCTCCTCAGAACACCCCAAACAAATAGAACCCTCCCACAAATCATCATCATACAACTCCACTGAAAAAATAAACTATCCCACCACAGCACCAGCACAACACTTTCCACACTCCAATAAATACCCTGCTAATTATCCCTGAACCACAAGACTCCACAAGTGACCACCTCTATGCTCAAACACCAGGTTAAGAATTTGGCTGAGGAACTCAAGAAGCTGACTAGTCGAGTTCAAGGCGTTGAAGGAAACAAGGGAGTCGAAGGGTTGAACTATGAAGATCTCTACATACATCCCGATGTTGAACTACCGGAGGGTTACAAACATCTTTGAAATGTTCGATGGTACAGGTTATCCCAGGGTCCATCTGAGGATCTATTGTGATAAATTGGTTGGAGTAGGAAGGGACGAGAAGATTCGCATGAAATTGTTCATGAGGAGCCTCACAGGAGATGCTTTATCTTGGTACATCATCCAAAACCCTAAGAACTGGTCTGACTGGGTAAGTTTGGCATCAGACTTCATGGACCGATTCAGGTTCAATAAGGAGAATGCACCAGATGTGTTCTACATCCAGAACCTTAAAAATAAACCCACCGAAACTTTTCGCGAGTATGCCACTCGCTGGAGATTTGAAGCAGCCAAGGTTAGGCCTGCCCTAGAGGAAGAACAAATGAACAAATTCTTCGTCGGGGAACAAGACCCGCAGTATTATGAGAGGTTAATGGTGATTGAAAACCACAAATTCTCTGACATCATCAAGCTGGGTGAGAGAATTGAAGAAGGTATCAAGAGTGGAATGGTCACTAACTTTGAGGCCCTACATGCCACCAACAAGGCCTTGCAGTCTGGTGGTATATCTAAGAAGAAAGAGGCAGGAACGGTAATGGTTTCACAGGGACCCAAATCCCCGTTGGTATACAGAACTTTTCCACTCACCTATCAAGCACCCTCGCCCACCTATCAGTCAGCACCTCCATCAACATATCAGCCATCTCCACCGCCTACATATCAGCCTACTTTCCCCCAGATATTCCCAACCAGTTCTTGTTTATCATACCTACAACTCTCAGCCATCTCACTTTCAATCGCCTAACTTTGATCGCAGACCTCCTTAACAATACACTGCCATTGCTGAACCTATCGACCAACTGTATGAAAGATTAAAAGTTGCTAGTTATGTCACTCTTATCCCTACTGTAACCCCTGAAAATCCATCCCAATGGGTCAACCCAAATAAAACTTGTACATACTATTCCGGCATGAAGGGGCATACAATTGATGAATGTCACTCATTGAAGGATAAGATCCAGTCTATGATCGATAACAAGGTCATCCAGGCAAAAGAATCTGCTCCCAATGCTCGAAGCAATCCGCTTCCAGACTATAGGGGTGTCAACATGATAAAGATAGAAGAAGATTGGGACCCAGAGGGTCGATCGGTTTAATCATAGAAGGTGATAACCCAAAGAAGCCAGCAGTCACTCTTAATCCCATCATAGTCCAGATTCAGCCATCCCGAGACGTCGAGGTAACTGCATCACTCACATTCAAGTTTGAAACGGCACCACCTGAAAACACATATTTGTCGTTCGAGGTTGAAGTTATGCCGCCTGCTAAGGTACCCATTCCATTTGAAGTGAAAGTAGCTGCACCAATCACAGTGACAGTGTCAACCATGCCACCTTTCAACGACAAGGCTGTACCTTGGGATTACACGGCTGAAGCAAGAAGGAAAAGTAAAGTCAAGATAGAAGAAGTTGGTGTTGCACAGGGGATGACAAGGACTGGCAGGGTCTACACACCTGAACACTTGGTAGAGTCTATCAAGAATGCTTCCAACAGGCCACCCTTCATTGAGATAGGACCGGATGATTGTTGGATGAAGGTGCAGGCTAGGGTAGAATCAGTCATCGATCAGTTGAACAAAACTCAAGCCCACATATCCATTCTGTCATTGCTGCAGAATTCAGAGACACACATGAATGCTTTGATGAAAGTGTTGAACGAAGCATATGTGGCAAATAATATAACTAGTGGAGAAATGGCCAATATGGTAGGTCAAGTGCTGGAGAGAACAAGATCACTTTCCACGAGGACGAGCTGTCGCCTGAAGGGCTAAGTCACAACAAAGCACTACACATCATTGTGCGATGCGAGGACTACTTCATCACCAGGATTTTGATCGACGCTGGATCTAGCATCAACATCTGTCCGTTGACAACACTCAAGAAATTGGTCAAGGGACTGCACGAGATCAAAGAAGGATCTATGAATATAAAGTCTTTTGACGATTCTCAGAGGTCTACCATCGGTGAAATTAGTCTTTGTTTGTAGATGGGACCTACATGGTTCGAAATTGAATTTTAGGTGATAGACATATCGGCATCCTATAATCTGTTGTTGGTACGCCCATGGATACATGCCGCTGCGGATGTGGCATCAACATTGCATCAGGTAGTGAAATTTGAATGGAACCACCAGGAAGTAATCATCCATGGAGACGGAAGCAACCCTATCTTTGGTCGCGAGACCATCCCGGTGATCGAATGTGGAAGAAGGCTGGGTGGAGAAACCTACCACCACATTGAACGGGTCAATGTAGTGGATAAAGACAAATGGTGGGATAGTAAGATCAAAAACATACTGAACTGGAGTGGATACGAGCCTGGCAGAGGACTCGGGAAAAATCTTCAGGGGATTTCCAAACCAATACAGTTGAAGCACCATGGCACCACTTTTGGGCTGGGATACAAATACACTTGGAAGAAGTACGAAGACTGGTCGCCACCATGGCGCGGTCCCTACTATCCATTGGAACAGCCTATACCACATTTGGAGCAGAGTTTTCGGCAAGATGATATCATATGGGGGTCAGAAGAATAAGAAACTCTAGCATCTTTGAAGGATCTATTCTTGGAAGATAGTGACGTGGACTGTTATGTTTATTGTTGAGGAGGAGGAGAAGGAAGGCCATACCATCCAAGCTATGAGTAAAGGATCATTCCTTAGGAATTGGACTGTCAGACCATCCAGGGCCCAACTAGTCCCGGGGTAGCAAGGCTGAACAAGCATTCTTTATTTCATTTTGCTAATGATTTCCTTTTCCCATTTCCATTTTTTGCATTTTCTAATAAAATCTCCAATGTTCCAAAACATTCAAAAATCACTTTTATGTTTCAACGAATCTTCATTCGTTTATTATCATTTTCTCTCGTTATTTTATCTTACAGCGTTACTATTTCATGTCTTGATGAACCAATGACTGTGACATGCAATGAGACAACACAACAAAAGGATAGTGATTCAGAGGAAGAAGCTACCATACCCAATGAAATTATCAGAGAAGTTGAGTATTTTGAATATAAACCTAAGTCCAATCTGGACAAAACCGAGATAGTCAACCTGGGAGATTCAGAAACTGTCAAGGAAACTCGCATCAGCATTCATACATCGCCATCAGAGAAAGTGGAATACACACAATTCTTGAAAGAGTATGAAAACATATTTGCATGGTCGTACGATGACATAACTGGTATAAATATATCCATTGTGGCTCACAAGTTACCAACCAATCCAATGTGCCCGCCGGTAAAGCAGAAGCTCAGAAAATTCAAGCCTGATATGAGTCTGAAAATCAAAGAGGAAGTTACCAAGCAAATCAATGCCAAGGTTCTCAGGGTAGTTGAATATCCGACATGGTTAGCCAACATCGTGCTAGTACCCAAGAAATATGGAACGGTCATAGTTTGTGTCGACTACCGGGATCTCAACCAGGCCAGTCCGAAGGATGATTTTCCTCTCCCGAACATACACATCTTGATTGAAAATTATGCAAAGCGTGAACTTCAATCGTTCGTGGATTGTCTTGCTGGTTACCACCAGATTTGGATGGACGAGGAAGACGCTGAGAAGATGACTTTCATCACGCCGTGGGGAGTCTACTGTTATAAGATGATGTTGTTCGACCTAAAGAATTCTAGGGCCACCTATATGAGAGCTATGACCACCATCTTCCATGATATGATACATAAACAAATTGAGGTGTATATGGATGACATCATAATCAAGTCCAAAAGAGCCACCGACCATACAGCAGATTTGAGAAAGTTCTTCAACAGGATGTGAAAGTACAACATGAAATTAAACCTCGCGAAGTGTGCGTTCGGGGTTCCTGCTGGGAAATTTCTTGGGTTCATCGTCAGCCGCCGAGGAATAGAACTGGATCCATCAAAGTTCAAATCCATCCAAGAATTTCCACCACCAAAGAACAAGAAAGATGTGATGAGTTTCCTGGGACACCTTAACTACATCAGCCGATTCATAGCCCAGTCCACAGTTATATGTGAACCAATCTTCATGATGCTGAAGAAAGATATTGCGACCGAATGGACCGATGATTGTCAGAAAGCTTTCGACAGAATCAATGAATACTTGTCAACATCACCAGTCTTAGTCCCGCCAGAGCCAGGTAGACCCTTGCTACTCTACCTTGCGGTATTAGATGGAGCTTTTGGCTGCATTCTGGGGCAGCACAATGAGACAAGAAGAAAGGAACAGGCGATTTATTATCTGAGTAAGAAGTTCACTCCACATGAGGCACAGTATGCTCTACCGAAGCGTACCTGCTGTACTCTAACCTGGGTAACCTAGAAGCTAAGGCATTGCTTCTGTGCCTAGACAACGTATCTCATATCAAGGATGGATCCCTTGAAATATATCTTTCAGAAGCCCATGCCCACTGGCAAACTGTCCAAATGGCAAATCCTGCTGAGTGAGTTTGACATTGTCTATGTGCTCAAAAAGCGGTCAAGAGGCAAGCATTAGCAGATCATCTTGCCGAGAACCCCGTGGGAGGAGAATACGAACCCTTGAAAACGTATTTTCCTGATGAAGAAGTGTCATTCACAGGGGAGGCTGCGCAAAATCCTATGATGGGTAGAGAATGTTCTTTGACGGAGCAGCCAATTTTAAAGGAGTCGGCATTGGAGCTGTCCTGATATCGGAAACAGGTCAACACTACCCAGTATCCGACCAAACTCAGATTTCTCTGCACCAACAATATGGTAAAGTATGAGGCCTGAATCTTAGGGATCAATATGTCCATTGACATGAATATCCAGGAGTTGCTAGTAATTGGTGACTCAGATCTGCTAATACACCAAGTACAAGGAGAATGGGCTACCAAGAATTCCAAGATATTGCCATATCTGCACCATGTGCAAGAATTGAGGAAAAGGTTCACAAAGACATAATTTCGGCACGTTCCCAGAATTCAGAACGAGTTTGGCGATGCATTGGCCACTCTATCATCTATGATACAACACCCAGATAAGAACTTCATTGATCCTATTCCAGTGAAGATCCATAACCAGCCGGCAGATTGTGCCCATGTTGAAGAAGAAGCGGACGGAAGACCATGGTTCCACGACATCAGGGAATACTTGTCAAAGGGAGAGTACCCAGAGCTTGCAAATCACACTCAGAAACGCATGCTCCGGAGATTGTCCAATAATTTCTTTCTCAGCGAAGGAAACCTGTACAGAAGGACTCCTGACGTGGGATTATTAAGATGTGTCGATGCAAAGGAAGCCTCCAGACTACTTGAAGAGATACATGTTGGGACATGTGGCCCACACATGAATGGTTTTGTCTTAGCAAAGAAAACACTCAGAGCCAGTTACTTCTGGATGACAATGGAAACAGACTGCATCCAATATGTCCGAAAATGCTATCAATGTCAGGTGCATGCAGATATGATAAAGGTACCCCCAAATGAGCTCAATGAAACAAGCTCACCTTGGTCGTTCGTCGCCTGGGGAATGGACGTTATTGGACCAATCGAGCCCACAGCCTCAAATGGCCACAGGTTCATCCTAGTAGATATTTATTACTTCACCAAATGGGTCGAAGCAGCATCATACAAAGCAGTGACTAAGAAAGTCATGGTAGACTTTGTCCATGACCATATCATATGTCGGTTCGGGGTTCTGGAATCAATCATCACCAACAACGGCTCCAATCTCAACAGTGATCTGACGAAAACCATGTGCGAGACTTTCAAAATCAAGCACAAGAATTCCACAGCCTATAGACCCAGATGAATGGAGTTGTGGGAGTCGCCAACAAGAACATCAAAAAGATATTGAGAAAGATGATAGAAAAGCACAACAGTGGCATGAACAATTATCATTCGCCTTACTGGGATACAGTACCACAGTCCGCACATCAACTAGGAAACTCCTTCTTTACTAGTTTATGGTACGGAAGCTGTTATTCCCGCCGAAGTGTAGGTCCCTTCCTTAAGAATCATACAAGAAGTTGAGCTCATCGACGCAAAATGGATAAAAGGCCGCTACGAGCAGTTAGCCCTCATAGATGGGAAAAGGATTAATGCAATATGCCATGGTCAACTTTATTAGAATAGAATCTCTAGAGCTTCAACAAGAGAGTGAAGCCACGACAGTTCACATCGGGGCAGCTAGTGTTAAAGAAATATTTTTCCACGTCAAGACGAAGCCAAAGGGAAATTTTCTCCCAAATGGCAATGTCCGTATATGGTTCAGGAGAAGTTTGGCCAAAGCCAATCAATTCAGATGCAGTTAAATGATATTGTGTGTAACTTTCTATGCTTTTCTTCAATAATATAAATTGAACTACGCCTGACCTGATTCCTGTTTAAGAGAGGATACGTAGGCAGCCCTATGTGTTCGGTCATAATTCAATAAAAATCTCATTTCCCCCGCAATTGGAAACTCGGGCAGAATTTTGAGGAGGACCCTCAAAATTTTGAAGCAAGTTCAGTCGATCGCAACATGTACAACGGTCTGAATCATCAACCATCCAACGGGGGCATAATTTTGAGGAGGACCCTCAAAATTCCGTAGCATGAGTGTTTGCAATGTCTTGAACCATGTCACGGTCACCAATTCATCTAAATTTCTTGAAATATATTTTTTACTATGTCTTTATAAAATCATGCACATTTTCAAAATATAGCTCTGTTTAGCAAACGCTACCCCAATGACGCAAACAAAATCATCAGACCAAGCAGAGCGAAGCAAGTAAAGCCAGTGGAGACACGAATCAACCTCCCCCATCTACAAACTCACGATTTTTCTTTAGATGCAGGAACAAAGAATGAACATGTTCAAAATCACAATCCTCGAAACCATCGCACTTTCCGACATTTGCTATCAGCACGAACAAACAATGCTCCGTAGTCAAAATGCTCATAACAATCACAATATCAAAGCCTGCTGCCAGCTAAGAAATTCTACTGTCATTTACTATTTAATCTTCTGCATAAGGTTAAGTTCTTCCTTAATTTTGCATAAGGCTAATATCTGGCTTCATTTGCATAAGGCTAATCTTTGACTTCATCTTGCATGGGACTAAGCTCTTCCCCGCATTTTGCATGAGGTTAAGCTCTACCTCTATTTGCATAAGGATAATCTCTACCTTCCTATCTGCATGAGGTTAAGCTCTACCTCTATCTTCATAAGGCTGATCTATGCCTTCTCTTGCATAAGGCTAATCTCTTCCTTCATTCTGCATAAGGCTAATCGTTGCCTTCCACATCTCTGCATGAGACTAATCTATGTCTCCATACTTGCATGAGGTTAAGCTCTGCCTACAATGACTAAGCGCTGCCTCTCGAGCATTATTCACTTCGCTTCTCTTTCGGGCTAAGCTCTACCCTCCATTTCCCAAGACTAAGATTTGCCTTGTGGAAGTCATATTACTGCATTTCATGGGCTGAAATATTGACAACCTGTCCAAAGGCGTCATAGTCTAACGGCACCATCCTCATAGTCGGAAGACACCATGCCATGGCCTGAGGATTTCTCTCAACTTTGCATATCATTATTCAATGGCGTCATAGTTCAGAGGCACCATCTTCATGGCCTGCGAATCTCTCATCAAACAATTCATTGCCCAAGACATCATGGTCTAAGGACGTCATTCCTAACCATCCGAAGACAACTTTCATAGTCCAACGGGAACCTGCATCATGTTTGAATTTATGCACAATATATGCTTGCAGTATTCTTATTCGCAGGTAACCGGCAAGCGACGTCTGCTCCGCAGGAGCGATCCCGATCCAGTTCTCCAAGCCATATCAAACCTAACCTATTCCTTAGAATCGTTCATTCATCTAGCCCTAGATGTTGCGTTCGTTATTGTGATGACTTCACCGGTATACTTCGCCGATGGATCCGGAACTACATGCGGCCTGATTCCTGTAAAACCAGAGATATGTAGGCATATCAGAAGCCAGGGTGCGGCCTAAATCTCTCCAAACCGTTTCGCTCGGTCAAATTGGCCATCATGTCTTTACCCGACAAACTCTTTCATCATTTCCGGGTAAAGAGGGGAAGCTGTTGATACCTAATTTTTCCTAAAAAATATTTTACATATATTCCTTCAAAGTCATGCATTAATAGCAATCGGTATTTTTCCATTATTTTCCTATATTTTTATTAATTTGTCCAGTATTTATTGCCAATAAATAATTATAAAATTGCATCACAAATTATTTCAAAAAGCATTTCTTGATTTAATTTATTTGTTTATGGTCCTAATTAGACCCAATTATTTTATAATTAGCCAAATTGGCATCTTTTGGCTATAATTGCAATAACTTTGTAATTATATCCCACGCATATAATTTTTTATTATTTTCTACCAGAAATTAGTCATTTGTACTTTTAGAATACTATGTTATCATTTCAAACTATTTTCTATGCATGAAATTTATTTTTATAATTATTAGTTATTTTTTAAATTATTTTAATTAATTTGAATTAAGTATTTAACAAACAGCCTAATTTCATTTCAATTGTAGCCTTCAATTGTAGCCTAAGTTAAACCAGACCCAAACCCAATTAAATCAACCCAATACCCCAGGCCCAAATCCTAATACTACTCGACCCAAATCTGACCAAACCCTGGCCGTTGATCATTTTTTATCAACGATCCAGGATATTTCATTCCTAATTTAACTTAACGACTACCCCCCATTCCCCTCTCATTTCTCTGTTTCACTCCCTAACTCTCTCTCACCGTCACTCATATGTCGTCGATCATGGTGGTCTCTCACCACCTCCAGGCCTCAAATGGTCTCTCCTATGTTGGTGCCTCCATCTCTAAGGTCCTCGAGGGACTAGGGTCGGTCCGCTTACACCTTTGGGCCGTCTTTCCCTGTTTCAAGCCGCCATGGCTCGATTTTGAGTAAGAACTGCCTATTTCGCTTTAAACCTATGAGTTTCTAAGCCTATGTCTTCATATCTATGTTTTTTTTCTAAAAATCCTAATCTCATCTCTTGAACTTCTCAGATCTATACAGATCTGAGATGGTTCGAACTTATTTTTACTTGTTTTATGAAGATTCTCCTAATTTTTCGAAGTGGCTTTTCATTTTCCTAAACTAGGGTTTCCCGAGAATCCTTTTCTCCAAAACATTTTCTGATTTTAAGTGTTTAATCTCCTGTTCTTATGTGTTTTCAACTAATTATGTTGAGTTTACCTCAACCCTAACTAGTTTATGCTAAAATCCCAATTTTTGGACATTTTTGTTTGGATTCTGAGTTTGACCGTGTCACTTGTGCATTGTTTTCGATCTATGCTTTGATTCTCATGATTTTCCTTTAGCTTAATTCAATGTCCTGTGATTTTTACCCTAGTATGTCTTTATTAGGGTTTGTGATTCTATTCTCGACTGATCCAGTATGTTTATGCTTGGCCTACTTGTTTATTCATGGAATCCTATGTTGTTTTCCTTTAAATCAGTATTATTTCGAGTCCTTGATTCACTGATTTTCTATGGTAATACATGTACGCTGATTTTCGTCTATTTCCCTATTTTTAATAACTTTTAATTATTTTTGCGTTATATTTGATTATCCGTGAATTTTGTTGAATCTTACTAAGTGTTTCCTTAATTAAACTCTTTTGTACTTACCCCTAATTACCTACTTTCTACCTAAGGTTACTTGATTTCCTTCTTTAATTATTTATCATGCTCTTGACCGTTGATTGATTACCCCTTAATTGGTGGAAACTTGGCTTATTTTATGTATGATTGAATCAGTAATTTTCCCCAATTGCTACATAATTGATTCTTTACCTTATTCTGTCTAGCTCTCAACTGCTATATATACTCTCTTCCATTCTCACTTCTAACACACTTTTTCACTGGAACTCAAAAAAATGACACGAACACATTAGTTCAAAAAGCTCTCTCTCATACTCAAAGCTTTTTTGCTCTCTTTCTTTCTTTGTTACTTACTTACTACTGTTCTGAATTAGCCGGCTGCAAGCCAAGGCTAATTATTGTGCTCTCCTATCCTTCACTTTATGTTTATTATCCCCTTACTGGTATGTTCTTATTTCAATTCAAGTCCCAAAACCAACATGTTTCTGTTACTGCATCAGTTTATCATGTTTCTGATCTGTTTTTATCTATAGTTTTGTTGTTCAACATGTAATTGGCATGTCTACATCATTGTTCATCTAGCACATTATGTTATTCCCCACTCCCCTTTAGTATCACTATGCTTATGAATATGTTACCCCCTTGTAGTATGTCCCAATATGATCTGCTTTATCTCATGTTTACCTATTTTCTAGCATGAACCTTTCTTTGCAAAGCAATTTGTATCCTAACTTGTCTGATTCTGTGTTGATTCTGAAATTCATGTTGTGTTGATACCATTAGTTATCCCCTAATCCCCACAAACCCTTACAAAAACTTCTATGATCATGTATACTATGTGCTCTATGTGTCCCGTATTCTCATCACCCATGTATGAAGGACTGTGATTTGAATGTGTTGAATCTGTTTGTCCTGTGATTAGTCTATTGTTTGTTAATTGTCCTACTCTTGTCAACAAACTATTTTTTTGTACTAAACAACTCTCCTATTTTATAAAACTGTTTCAACTAAGTCTTTCCCAAATGTTGCCTTTCCTATTAAAACATTTTCAAAACTATGTCAAGTACTCTCACTCTACTCTTAGGTCCTTAGGTTCTACCCCTCCAGTGTATGACTACCTTGGGATTCCTATGAGATCCCTCTAAACTGTGGTGCACTAGGGCTGGCCCTTCCACACTGCACTTACTCAATTATGGTTATGAAATCTGGGTGTGAGCACTGCCCGGGATCCCTATAGGTCCTTAGGGAACTCTGAAACACCCTGATATGAGAAAGGTTATGAAACATTTGAGTACTTGAGGTTCTGGAAATCTGGGCCTATTTTTCAGGCTCCCTATAGTTTAACTTCTTCTTTTCCTTTATCTATTTATGTAATTTATTCAGTTGGTCTGTAATAATTATTTGTAAACAGATATTGGGGATGGCTAGTGAAAAGGGGAGGGTAGCTATATATGTTATCAATATCAAGGGGTAGAAACCATGCCTTAGGTTTACATTTCCTATATGTGCATTAGAATCCATGTTTAGGACCAATACATTCTAAGCATGTCATGCATTAGATATCATGTTTTAGGTTTACTGCTTCAGCATCTCATTTGACCCTACTTATCACTTAGAAATCCTGCTTCTAGGCTAAATAATAGCATCAACATAAAAATGTTGCTCCTGCACATCCTGAAATTATGATGTAACTTCCTGTGCATTTAGAAATCATGCTTTAGGAATTCTGCAACCATTCTGCATCTCTATGTTCATAGTAAATACCATGCTTTAGGATCTCGCCCAGTCACACTTAGTTAAACTACTGATGCATGGAAAAGGATATAAGACAGTCTCATATTTGATCATCATGTTTTATATAAACTGGTGATAATCCCTATATTTTGCAACACCTAGAACATCATGCTTTTAGGTAAAACAACTTCTGAACTGTTTTTTAACAATTCTGGTAATTATTATGCACAATCACATGCCTAGGCAAGCCTTAGGTAATCCATCTCTTTAAAAACTAGAAGATTGTTGCTTTGTGTTTACTGCCTAATGGTTAACAGGTTTTAAACTCAATAGGCAAATTGATTAGGTCATGCTTCTGTGTTTATAAAATTGAAGCTGCAAATCTTCTGTATTCTGATTTTCACTTAGACATCATGTTTTAGGATACTTCTTAATAATACTGCCCTTGTTTGTGTTTGAGACGTGTTGCTTATATGCATTATATGTGGAGGTAAATCTGAGCCTCTTAACTATTTTTTCCTGTTTTATCTGTTCAAACCCTATATGTTCTTGCATGTCGCCTAGTATTTTATCCTTTCAACCTTAGGGGTCTGTCTAGAACTTCCTATAGGTAGAGGTCCTAAATCTCTCCAGGGCCATTAAGAAGGGGGGGGGGGGTAACAGCACTCATAGAGATCGTTAAACAACACTTGCTTTAATAACCGCTAAGGGGTGGGGAAGGGTAGATATGGTTATAATGGTCGGTGCGCTAATGCAACGTGTAGCCCCTCTTCTGAGGAGTGATTACCGGGCATAGTACCGATGTGATCCTATAGGATAAACGACTAGGACCCCCTATCCCTTACATATGTGTGTTTAGATCATAACTCTTTCAAACCTTGTATATGTATTTTTAGAATTTAAATCTTTTAAAACTTTAGCACATACGTGTGCTTAGACTGCAAATCTTCCCAAAATCTTTATTTGTTTACCTATATGTTTTGTTTGCTTATGTGCTACCTGTTTTAAAATTAACAAAGCTTGTTTGGCCGGGAACCACAGTTGTGGACTTTAAGGGGTGCCTAACACCTTCCCCTTGAAGTAATTTCAAGCTCTTACCCTATCTCTGGTTATCTAATCTGTGTTTATAAATAACCCTTAATAGGTGCCCTAACGCACCTTAAAATCGTTAGGTGGCAACTCTTCAATTCTTTATTCATTTTCCAAAAAGAAACGAGTTTTCCCAATAATGTTGAATACCCTGACCGGCCCGAAAAGGGGAGGAAAGAGGGGGGCGCGACAGTCATCATCAATTATTGCCTCATGATCATGAGTTTAGAAGGATGAAAAATTCATTCAAAAAGAATAAAATGGAATATGATTCTCCACCTCCGATACTTTCAGGTGAGAAAATTTGGGAGGGGGTCCAGAACTTCAGTAAAGTTACTGAAGCTCCACCTTATAGATTCTCCGGATATGGTGTTACTCATAATTGGACGAAACAAAGTATATTTATTGCCTAGTTGGAAGGATAATATTCTCCGTCACAACCTTGATGTCATGCATATTAAGATGAATTATTTTGACAATTTGTTCAACTCAGTGATGGATGTTAAAGGTAAGACAAAGAATAAATCGAAGGCTAGAATGGACTTACAAGAATATTGCAGGCGGCCTGAATTATACTTGTAGACAGCAAACAACGGTAAGGTGTTCAAGCCCAAAGCAAGTTACACATTCATTTTGGAGGAAAGACGACAAATTTGTGATTGGGACAAATTTGTGATTGGGTTACGAAATTGAATATGCATGAGGGTTATGCGTCGAATCTTGGAAAAAAATAGGTATGGAGATAGGGAAGTTGAGACATTTGAAAAGTCATGACTGCCATGTTTTCATGCAGACCTTAGTGCCTATTGCATTTTGTGGTTTGTCTGAAAGAATCTGGAAACCCATCACAGAGATTAGTTTATTTTTCAAAGACTTGTGTTCTACCACATTAAGGGAAGAAAATCTACTCTGGATGGATCAAAACATTCGTGTAACTTCTAGTAAGATGGAAAAAATATTTCCATGTGATTTTTTTGATGTGATGGAACACCTTCTAATCCACCTTGTACACGAGGCACGACTTGGAGGGTCTGTTCAATGCAGATGGATGTATCCCTTTGAGAGGTAAGATTATAAGTTTGATGTAATTTTCTATTTTATTTGAATTTTCTTGGCTAACATGACATTATGTAGGACAATTGGCAAATGAAAATAATTTGTTAAACAGAGGAATAGGATTGAAGGACCTATATGCGAAGCTTATCTTGCAAAGGAAGCTGATCATTTTTGTTCTTATTATTTGAGAGTAATGTGCCATGTTCTAGGAATAGGCCCAATAGGCACACGGTCGAATATGTGAATGATCCATTATATCCACCAATGTCCATATTCAATCAACCAGGCCGATGTTCTAAGGATGTTATAAAGAGATGTTTGAGTGATATGGAGTACAAGTCAGCTACACTTCATGTGTTGCTAAATTGTCCAGAAGTTGTATCATTCCTCAAGTAAGTATTGATTTATTAGTTATCAAAATATAAAATTTACTATGATTACATCTTAATGCAACTACTAAAAATATTTGATGTGTCACGGTCACTTCGTGGGTCAAATTGACCATGATGTTGTATATACGAGATTTGATACGTGGTTCAAACAATTTGTAAGTTTATCCTGATAATGTTTTAACACTATGTAGGTAAATATTGTTTGTAAGTTATGCTAACTTATGAATTTTTTTAACACTATGTAGGTAAATAACCCAAATAATGGTGTACATCAATTTTTGAAAGATATATCTTGGGGACCTGGGCTTCAGGTCACAACAATGTCTAAGTACGTAGTGAATGGTTATAAGTTCCATACAGAGGATTTCTCTAAAAATAAAAATAGCAACAACAGCGGGGTGTGGGTTCAAGGTGGTGATGGCAACCAAGTTGGAGATATTGATTATTATGGTGTGCTCAAAGAAATAATAGAACTAGAATATACAGGTTGGCCATATAAAAAATTGATACTATTTAGATGCAAGTGGTTTGACCCAAATCCAACAAGAGGTACAAGAGTACACAACCAATACAACATAATTGAGGTTAATCGTACGAGAGAGTATGACCGCTATGATCCTGTCATGATTGCACATAATGTTAGGCAAGTGTATTATGATCCTTATCCATTGCAGCGGAATAAGTTCGATTGGTGGGTTGTAATAAAAACTAAGCATGTAGGTAGGGTGGAAGTCGAGAATGTGTTAGATGTTGCATATCAAAACGATATCTCTAATGTTCACGAAATAGTGGACGATCAGTTATAAAATGATTTGGAACATCCTGAACGCATATTGGAATAAGTTGATATAAATGAAGAAAAAATTATAGAAAATGAGGACGAAGAATCAACTGATGAAGCTCAAACAAGTGAGGACGGTGAATTCTCGTACGAGGAACAATACGTCGATGAGCTTTAAAAAGTTGATTTTTTAAAGCACTCTCATTTTATAACTAGTTTCTTATATGTTTCAATCTAAATATGTATTATATTATGCAGATGGCAGGCAAGGGTCAAGGTAACAATGACCCTACTGGTGCTCGGTGTCGAGAAAAGGCTAGGAATGAAAAGAGGAGGGTAGATAATAATACTCCCTTTTTTCCACCCTCTTCAGAGATGCCTATGTCTTATCCTCCACCCCACGGCTATATTGAGTTGCCACAGCATCACGAGCCCTACACCTTCATCCAGAGACCAGGTCTTTCATCACAGGGCCATGGGACTATACGTTCGGCATACAGTCCACCTGCCTTACGACCACGTGGATTGCAGCCATCTGCATCGTAGCCATCTATATCACATCCCTACATATCACAGCCACATGGATCGCATCCATCCATGTCACATCCACTCGGGTCACATCCACTCGGGTCACAACCATCAGTATCACGGCCACTTGGGGTCCATCCAGATATGTCGCACTCACAGGGATCGAAGCCATCTTCATCAGCGACTCCATATATTTCAGGCCTTCGTCTGCGAGGTAGTAGCTCTGACCCCTTATACCGTCCACACATGCCTCTGATACATATGCTTCGGACAATGATGATGATGATGATGACGAGGAAGTGAATTATGATCAATATGGCAGGATCATCATAGTCCCTGAGGGTGATGGGTAAGAGTTATTTGTTATTTTTGCGTTTATTGTTTTGTAACATTTTTACTAAGATATTAATGTATTTTTATTGTTAAATTGCAGGTTCATCCCGAGTAATAAGACTACGAGGATAATCACCAAAGCCACCAAAAAGATTTATGATGTCCCTTATGCGAGTTGTACTGATTTTCCATTCTCGCTGAAGGAGCAAATTTTCAATCAATTTAAAGTATAAATGTTCTTTTAAGCAGTTTAATAATTTATATTTATGATATTTCATATAATATTTACCTTTTGAAATACAGAGCAAGTGCATATGGGAACACCGGTATAGCGCGAAAGTGGCTGCAAATTTTCATCATAAAGCTCTCAAGCGATTGTCGGATGCTTTCTCCGATGCTAGAAAGAAGAACAAGAAGACTAACTGGCTTCAAAATTTATGGGATGATTTGCAAAGTCAATAGATTACCGCAAAGTTCTTAGAGAATAGCGAAAAGGGAAAGAAAGTTTGCGCATCTGAGAAAGGAGGCTCCTTGCACACTGGAGGTGCGATCAACCTAGGGACAATAAAAAGAAGATGGTACGTAATTGCTTAAATTATTTTAATTTTCAAAGTATATCTATTCTATTTATTAACTAAATTAATTTGTTTTCAGGAGAAGAAGTTGGGGCATCGAATGAACCATGATGATTTATTCAAGGAGACGCATATTGTAAAGAAGAATAAAGAGACAGATCAAGAAAGGTGGGTCGAGGACTGGGCCTCGACTGTATATGCAAGCTTTCACTTTACTTTAAATATTTTAATTTACTTTTATATAAATTTTGAAATACTAGGGTAGCTACCAAACTAACGTGGAGGAATTCATCCACACTCAGCCAGCTGGTGAATCGGGCGAGCCAACCACCCAACCTTTGGACGAAGATGCTGAAAGAATATGGATGGAGTCTGCTGGCGGTTCAAAATGGGGGTAGGTATACTAAAAAGTTCCATCGCTATAAGTGTGGAATGCAAGGAATAGGGACTTCCTCGCAAGGCAAGCAACTTAATGGGGAGAGCCTCTCCGCTATGCAGGAGACTGTGACAAAGCTCACATTCGAGCTAGAAGCGGCCAAGGAAAGAGAAAGGGTTAGAGATGCTCAATTCCTTGGCATGCAAGCTCAGATCAGAACTCTCCTATCTACTGGAGCTTTTCCGTTGCCTCGATCTCATGAGTCATCACCAGAGGCTCGACCTGCACGTGATCATTCCTCTCGTCCTCCCCGTGATCGTTCTTCTTTTCCTCCACAAGACCCTTATCTATACCGTTTTGTAGATGAAAGTTCATCAGACGGTGATGATGATGTTGTAGAAAACACTTATTGACTTTTATATACTTTGAACTAGATAAATAGAACCAGTTTTGAACTAGTTGTAATAAGTTTTAACTTGGTTTTGGATTTTTTTTAGTTCAATTCAACTTTAATTTTTTAGTTTTTATGTATTTATTAATTGTTGTTGTTGTTGTTGTTGTTGTTTTATGTTGCTATTAAGGATTTTGGTGTGCTGGCAGGTGGTGTAGCTGCCAAAACAGACATTTTATGCCAAAATTAAAACCCAGAAAATCGACCAAAGTTGGTCGGTTTCTAATAAAAAAAATATTTTCCTGCAAATTACCGACCAAAGTTGGTCGATTATCATTAAAAAAAATTAAAAATTTACAATTACAGATCAAAGTTTCGGTTAATGAACAAGGAATTCCGAGAATTCAACATTACCGACCAACTTTGGCTGGTATTGTTAAATTTTAATTTTTAAAAAAAATATATATTTTCATTTACCAACCAACTTTGGTCGGTATTTTTTAAAATTTAATAATTAATAAAAAAACATAATTTAATCACACCGACCAACTTTGGTCGGTAAAATTAAATTATTAAAATATGGACCAAAGTTGGTCGGTAAGTCTTTTGAATTCTTCAGGTTGTCGTTTTAACATACCGACCAACCTTGGTCGGCATATTAAATCGACCATTAAAATAGCGACCAAGCGTATTTGGACGCGTTTTGGTCGGTAATTGGCCATAACCGACCAACGTTGGTTGGTTTCTCTGGTCGGTATTTACCGAATTTCTAGTAGTGATTAAGGAAAGAGTCGATCGGCCATGGAGCAGTGAGATTCGTAATCGAGATAATGGCTAGTTTTGAAATAAGATGTTAAAATGAATATTATAGTGAATATTCTCTGCACTTGTGCTATTAGGGTTTGCTAGAGACATGTCTCAAATAAATGAGGAAAAAAGAGAAGGAATAGGAGCATGTAATATTCATTGTGATAAGAGCAAACTTTACAAAAAGATATTCTATGTTTCTCTCTTGTAAAGATACAAAGACTACTTTTTTATCAAGATTCTTGCGCATATTATTCCACATTTTTTCACCAGATCCGAGAATAGTTCGAACAAACCTTGAATTTATCTGTTATTCATCATTGTCATGAGGAACATGTGTCCAATTCATTCTTTATTGGGTGAATCATTTCTACTATTTACTTAAATGTCATTTATTGCTTTTTATTGCTAGTTACACCTCCATTATTGCTCATACTTTATGAATGTTTTGTGCTTATCATTGTCAACACTTCACTAGATTTGTCTCATCTCACACACGTTTTCAAGATTCGCATATAGAGTTATTATTATTAACAAGATTTAACCCTCTATTGCATAAATATAATAGTTTAGCCGAAAGTTATACTTTTTGGTCAAATACATTTACCTACAAAAAATAGGCTAAAGCTTGCTTTGCTTGTACTTTTGAAAACCATGCATTTTACAGCACTCCCAACTAAGGACCTGCACATTTTATTTGTTTTAAGAGAAAATTTCGAACTAGCTCCTTCTAAAGCACAGGAGCTATTTCAGTAATAACTGGAGCGTTACTTTAATTTTCCTTTTCAAAAAACAAAATAGAAGTATTACTAAGTCGTTAAATCCATATAAAAGAGATGATAGCTTATAAATAAAATGTAATTTATATTTATTGTCCCCTAGAATATTGTTAATCGTCCACACCTCTTGTCAAATTTCCTTGGATGCAAGTTTTCCAATTTGATATTTGGGATACAGCTACAATGTTTTCGACATTAAATTTCATTGTGTACATTTCATTTATGACTTTATACGATTTCCACATATCACATGACTTATTTTAGCCATCAAATCTATCGATGGATAACTAACTACCTACATAAGTAGACGGACTAATATGGAGTTTATGTTCGAATGTCGGGTAATTGGGTTTAACGATTTTCATAGATTAGCTAGTAACCACTTAAACATGTTGTAGACATGAAAACTAAAATGACAGTAGTAGTTTAGCTACGAAAATCGCGATGGTGCTTTTGACTTTGAACAAAATTAATGACTTTGGTCAGCTTTCCCATTTTCGTTTCATCCCCAAAAAACGCTTTCCGCCCATGCCGGCTCTCTCTTCCTCATATCCTCTTTGCCATTTGATGATTTGAACATACAGCCTCACGCGATTTCTAGAGTGGTAAAATTCCAAAATAGGGGGGGAGGATTTTCAAGTGAGAAATGGTATCTGAAATTTTTAGAGTTGTGTTTGGACATGAATATGATTTTGGGTTGCTTTTGAAGTTTTTTGAGTGATTTGAATGAAAAGTTTGGAAAAATTACTTTTTGGGGTTTTTCAAATTTTCGAAAGTTTTCAAAATACATCTTCAAATGAAAATTGAAAATTTTATGAACAAACGTTGATTTCGAAAAAAAGTAGACAACCTTTTTTTAAAAAGGGAAAATTTTCTTATGTCCAAACGGGCTCTAAGACTAGTGCTTTAAATGTTATAGTGTCATTAGAAGTTCACTTTAAGTGAAATACTTATAGAAGAAAAAGATGAACTTGAATTGATTTTATTTAACACTGATTAATTAGTTGATCGCTTGCATTTTTTCTTTAAAATTGAGTAGAACAAATGGCTTGAGCAAGTAAGCTATGAGCGTTGGGTAATAAATTTGAATTTAAACTAATACTATGCGCCGATGAAATAAATTTAAAATCTTATTGTATTAGAACAATATATCCTTTACTTACTTTATAGAATACTTTCTTAGTATATGGTTTTTCTATAAATATTCTTTATTTTTATTTTTTGGGGTAGAAAAATGGGAATTTTGGGAGCTTGGAAAAGAATTCATATTCCATATGTGAGAATCTTTTTTTCTTCTAATCCAAAACCTGCAATAATAAGAAATTGGATGTCAAGTTTATACGTATTAAATTGTTAAAGGAATAGAAAATGGAGAAATGTCAATTAGTAGAAACACTTAAAATATGACTACGTCATAATACATAACATAAACAGTGGTTTTGGAAGTCTAATTTTCAGTTAGTTCAAAAAACGTGTATCTAATACTTTAAGAAATTATTTATGTATTTAGCATAAGGAATTTTTTTATTTATTGTATACAGAAAATAACGGATCCAGTAAGGGAGTTTTTCATTCCTATACACTATTGAAAATTTTATTACCCTAAATGTTCATGTTTAGTTAATTACCCGGCATAAATAGATTTTGTTTACAAAATATGTACAATCCACCTTAAAAGACTCCCAATCCATTATTTGCGCCTTCAATTAAGGGATTTAGTTACATCATTTTTCTTTTTTCTCTCCTCCCTCCCCTCTTCTCTCCAAAATCGGAAGCATAAGGAAAAACATTAAGTTTTGAGCATGTCACGACCCCAAATTCTAACAGGCCGTGATGGCGTCTATCGTGGAACTAGGCTAGCCGACCATCACCTTACTACGCATTTATTCAATTATAAAAGTTCACAATTTAATAATAAGTAGCAACCATATCATAGAATAATGTAATTTAAGTCTTAGCGTTCCAATAATAGTCTAACAACTCTAAACAAAACCTCTCAAGACTGGAGTCAACATGGTCACGAGCATCTACAAAATAAAACTAACTCTACTAATGTCTTAAATAAAGTCTAGGAATGAAATGCTAAAAACTAAATAAGGAAGGGAAATGGAGAAGTTGTGGATGCTGGACAGCTACCTCGAAATCCCGTAATTTGCTGCTAACGAACTGAGACGGCTACTGCTCCGGACTGTCACCTGAATCTGTGCACAGAGGTACAAGGAGTAATGATGAGTACGCCAACTCAGTAGTAATGAAAATAAATCACAGTCTGGGAATTATAAAACACACAGTACAGATACATAATTTCACAAAGCCAATAAAACACCAAGTCACCAGGTAGTATTTGTCAAATACATAAGTTCGAATATCAGTTTTTAGAAATCTTTTCTTTTTCAAAGCAAGTGTAATATCAGTATATCTCAGTAAAATTCTCAGTAAAAATCAGTTTGAAAAACGCAGTAAATCATAGTTCAAAAACTCAGTAAGAATCTTCATAAAACTGCCCTCGGGCCAAAATCATTTATCGTAACCCAGGCATCCTCACCATCACTCAATATTAGCCTATCAGACATCCTCACAGTCACTCAGTATCAGCCCATCAGGCATCCTCACAGTCATTCAGTATCAGCTCTTCAGGCATCCTCACAATCACTTAGTATCAGCCCATCAGGCATCCTCGCAATCACTCAGCATAAGCCCCGTGGGCATCACTCATTAAGTACTTGCGCTCACTGGGGGTGTGTACAGACTCCGGAGGGGCTCCTACAGCCCAAGCGCTATAACAAGTCACATCATGGCATAAATCACTCACAATATAGGCCCGCAGCCTCAGTCATATCATAGCATCCTCACAATATAGGCCCGCAGCCTCACTCACTCTCGATTTTCCCTTCAGGCCATAAATATACCGGGTTCTCAACCCAAAATAATGTTTCATTTTTCAAGAAATAGTTACAAAGTACTCTGAGTGTCAAAACAATTATCAAGAAAATACTGAGTGAAAATCATAACATATCAAGTGAGGAAATACAGTGAAAACAGCTCCCAAGGGGTAAACAGATCGGCACTAGGCCCCAAACATGGCTTACAGCCCAAATCATATCAATACTATTAAGCATAGGCTTAAAAGTCGGTTTCGCAACTCAATAGTTGCCCAAATAGAGAATATATTTCCAAAGTTCCAATCTTTGCATTTCCAAAACTCGTGAAAGGGTATGTAGTCCGGGGTTTCATACCCTTAGGACAGGATTTAAAGATATTACTTACCTCAAAACTAACCCGGAAACTATTCCGCAACACGCTTGCCTCTCGTGTCAACTTCTGAAGGCTCCAAATATATCAAGTTCAGATTTTTATCATCAATTTATGCTTAAGGAATAAATTTCACTCGAAAAATATTAAATTTAGCTCAAAAATTCGAATTTGGTCAAAACCCGACCCTCGGGCCCGCGTCCTGAAACTCGGAAATTTTTATACAAAATTTTTCTTCTTCATCTCACGAGTCTGTACATATAAAGAACACTAAAATCGGAGTTCGTTTGACCCCTCAAATCGACCCCTAAAGGTCTCAAAATCTCAAGCCCTAAACCCACATTTTTCCACTGGTTTTCATGAATTAAACACTGAGATTATATTCTATAATCACCCATAATTGAGTTTTAATGATCAAAACACTTACCTCTATGAAGAACACTGATATTCCACTTCAAAAATCGTCCCCAAAGCTCTCTATCCGTACAAAAATGGTGTAAAAAATGTTTAAGTCGCGGACGATTTATTTTAATACTGTCCAGGGGTTTCCGCACCTCCGGGCAAGCTCCCGCACCTGCGGTCCCCTAACCGCACCTCCGACCTTCCCCGCACCTGCGATCCTTCTTCCGCAAGTGCGGTTACATCAGTAACCAGAAAACCCGCAGATGCTTGTTGCACTTTTTTTCAACTCCGAACTTCCCGTTAACCATCCGAAATCAATCCCGAGCCCCTCGGGACCCCAACCAAACATACTAACACGTTAAATTTGATTATTCAAACTTAGTTGCACTTTCAAAACACTAAATATAACTTCAAAACACCAAAATCACATCGGATTCAAGCCTAAGAACTTTCAATTTTCTAAAATCCACCAACGATGCCGAAACTATCCAAAACAACTCCGATCGACCTGAGATTTTGCAGACACATCCAAAATGACATTACGAACCTGTTCCCACTGTCGAAATTTCATTCCGACCCCGATATCCTATTTTCCACTGCCGACCGGCAATCGCCAAAAACTAACTTTCGCCAATTCAAGCCTAATTCTATACCGGGCATCACAAAATTATTCTGAACACACTCATAAGTCCCAAATCACCTAACGAAGCTATCCGAGCCATAAAATCCGCATTCCGATGTCGTTTACCAATACGTGAACTCTCAGTTGACTTTTCCAACTTTAAGGCTATTTTTAAAGACTAAGCGACTAAACTCTCACTACAACCATTCCGATTTCAAGTCTACCAACTCTAACACATCAATAACAGTATAACCAACCTATGATAAATCAATAACAGCAATTATAATACAGGTTTTACGTAACAACTGACCGGATCGTTACAGAGCCCCTCTAGATTCTACTAGTATATGATTATGATTAATAAGTTTTTGCTCACCACTCTAGGAGTATCGAACATCTGCTACTGTTTCTATACGATTGTTCAATACGTAGTACAACAATACATTTTAAGATAGTCAGCTTAGCAAACTATGTACTACTGTTCAACCTTTATAGCACTATTTATGTCAAGTCAAAAATAGCTCATTAAAATTGAGGTGGTTGCAGAGTTCTATAAGGAAAAACAAAAACAAAATATCCACAGAAAAAAAAACAAATTTCTGAAATTAGTTTTGAATACGTCTGCTGAAGCGAAATAAAATGAAAATAATTGATACAGATTTGGTGAATTCAATCATCACGTAACAGTTAAGTACCATAAATACAAATTTTATACAATATATATTTTGTATATTTTGTATCTGATTTATACATAATAAAAATAAATTTCATACAACTAATTATATATTATACAACTTATCTACAACTTTCACATATTATTCTACCAGTTAACTACAACTACAATAACATACAACTTAAATACAAATTTTATACAATATGTCTTTTTTATATTTTGTATCTGATTTATACATAGTAAAAATAAATTTCATATAACTAATTATATATTATACAACTTATCTACAACTTTCACACATTATTTCTAGTACGTTAAATGTAACTACAGTAACATACAACTTAAATACAAATTTTATATAAAATTTATACAATATGTCTTTTGTATCTGATTTATACATAGTAAAAATAAATTTCAAACAACTAATTATATATTACACAATGTATCTACAAATTATCTACAATTTTCTTACATTATTTGTACAATTTTTCTACAATTTCGCATACATAGTGAATATCACGGCTGCTTCTTCTTCTTCTTCTTCTTCGACTTTCAATCTAAAATTCAGCCAAAATCAAGTCTAATCTTCACCAAAACACCCTCAAAATTGAGATATAAACTCCAAATCATATTCCCAATTGTTTGCAACAACATCCAATCCAAACAAATAATGATTTTTGAAAATCCAAATTCGAATTCAAAGCTTCAAAACTTTTTAATGGTTGTCAATGGTGGCATTGCTGCTCTCTTTTCCTTTACTTTATATTACTGGAATTAGGGATTGAGAGATAGAGAGAGACGTAGAGAGAATTCCTAATTATTTGCAACAACACCCAATTCTTCTTTAACTTTTTTAGGGTTGTTATTTAAAGCTCTGTTCTTCTTCATTGAAAAACTTTGAAGTTGGTTGTTAATGGGTGCATGAACTTTGAAGAATAGTATAAAAAAATTGACTGATTTAGAAGAAAGAACTTGCAAATAAGCGTTAATGGAGGGTTACAGATTTTCGCTAGTTTTAGAAGAGGAAATAGTGGGTGATTGAAGAGGAAACCGTTGGGTGTGGTTTGATACGTTAGTGAGGGGGTGAGATTTGGAGAGAGAAACGTGGGGGAGTAGGAATATACGGTAGAGTTAAATTAGGAGACTAATTAATACCATTAAATCTCCTAAAATGTACATAAATGGTAATTAGGTATATAAAAGGTAATTATATTAAAAGTTAAGCATGGAGGGTAATATAGTTTACTATATGGTATAAGAATGTAAAAATCCATCTGGTAATTTGTAGAGCTCAATCTAGGTAGGCTCAGTAATAAACCGAGTCATCGACGTAAAAATAGCACGAACTAGCCAGTTTTTGGATTAGTCACTCAAAAATAGCCAGTGTTTGCAAAGTCATTGAAAAATAGCCACTATTTTGATGCAACAAGGAATGTTCCAGCATAATATACTGGAGATCGGTGCAGCTGTGTATGAACGTCCAGCATATTATGCTGGAAATCCAACACGCGAAAAGTTCCAGCATAATATACAGAAGATTGGAGCGCATGTGTATGAACTTCCAGCATATTATGTTGGACCGATATATTATACTGGAACTCCAGTATATTATGCTGGAAGTCCAGTATACTTATGCTTGATCATATATTCTTTTTTACCTCCTCCCCATGTTGTATCACTTTGTAAATAGATATTCTATAACATTTCTCTGATTGCTGAAATATTCTCGTACTCTTCTACTTATGGTAGATTTCTCGTACTCTTGATTTTTGTCTCTAATATGAAGTTCTAACCATTTATTATTCTCATAATTATGAAAATAATTTCCTTTTGATAGATCTCAATATACTTTGACTCCTTCCTTGATCTTAAAAAATAATCTCTTTCCATAATATAGAATATACTATACTCATAACATATTTTATTTCCATAAAAAATATATTTTTCCTTAGTCTTGTAGTATCTCTTCCATATAGTATCTTCCTTCCACAAAATAATAGATATTCTCCATGATTTTAGCAAATTTCCTTTCAAACATAAATTATGTAGATTATTCTTCTGATATTGTAGTAAGCCATTCAATATTTAAAATTTGACTTTCAAATATTATTCCTTCTACGACGCTTGGAGATCAAATCTCTGGAAATAATCTTCCTTGATAAATTCTTCACATGATATTCTCCTTCTCATATTTGTCTGGATCTTTACCAGCATTTTCTTTATTGAATAAACCTATGCAAAAATAAGATTACCACAAATAAATATTCTTTGATTAATAATTATGTTGGTTTGTTATCATCAGAATTAATATGTGAAACCTTGAAACTTGTTTTGATGATGACAAATCATTAAGTATAAAATAAGAAAATTTAATTAAAGACTTAATTAAAGGCAATAATGGGATAAACTAGACAAAACGGTTGCTTCCCTGAAGTAATCTTCTCGAAATGCATAGAGTACATCAAGTGTGAACTCCCCCTCACTCTATACATTCCTCAGTTATGCTCCCCCTGTCTCCATAAATTCTATATGAGTTTTCGAACTTTTGTGCACATTATTTTCTCCCCATTTTTTCATCAAAAGGGTGAAATAGGATATCAATTACTAGAACTAATAATAAAGCATACTTTCAATTAATTATTTAAAAAAAATCTATATTCCAAGAATCTCTCAATTACATAAATACACAATCCATTAACTCATCCATTTTAAAGTAAAATGAACGACAAGTATAATAAACACTAAGAAATTAATACCAAAGGTTTGATTCAATTGGAAACTTTCGAGTAATCAACTCATTGATAACCATACGAAGCACGAGAAATTGCAGGTCATTTTAGGTAAACCAAAAACAATTTCAAATATTTGAAAAGAATGATTAGACTTCTAATAATGTAGAGCGGGACGACACAATTTTGAATCTATTGAAAATAATTCTAATAGAATCGAACCGCAAACATGCTATCATAGACTTGAAATCACACAAATGATAAACACAAAATAGGTTAGATGACAATGAATCATGTTTATCAAAAATGATACACGAGGATATCATTACCATACCAACTTCTTTCATAAATGTGAGGAAATATTTGCAAGATGATGATCAATGTACTCCACGTAGATTTTCAAAATACTTTATGTCACAAGAAATCTAATGACACGTGTTATGCCTTGTGCTCTAGTTTGTCTTTTTCATGAGAATTTAAAAAAATCTTCATGCCATTTTTTTTATTTCAGTCTACTTTGTTGCCTGCAAGGTTTGCATATGAAAATATCTTAGTAGATCAAAACAATTAGTTCTTGCATACAATAATCCATAATTTAGAATGTCAACCAAAAATCTTTTGTGGCACTATAAAGAAATATTATGAGCTCAGGTATACCAAAATATTTGTCATAAGAATAGAGAGTCGGTCATACCTTGGTACTTTATTCGATTGTTGGACTTACTAATTTTCTCCTTACTTCGCATTATTTGGAATGTGAAGACGAAGGTTAACTCTCCATCATACTCATTTTCAAACCGATCATCTTCTAGAGGCTTAAAATTGCTGGACATGCTTTTGGTTGGTACTGCCAAAAAAAATAATATGCTCTTGTAAATGCATCTTTGGAAAGAATAATCGTGAGATGATAAACATGAATTTGTTTCAAATGATAACTAGTCTTGGTCACAAGAATGTGATTCAAAAAACCTTCAATTCCAGAGAGAGGCTAGAGAATAATGTTATGCAATTTTCAAACCATTTAAAAAATATTTCAAATCCATAAAAAACTAGTTTACAAATTTTGTAATATGCACAAGAAAAATGATGTTCTAACAAAACTTTCTAGGAAGAAACAAACCTTCTTGTTGTGAAATCTTGGGCTACAAGTTTACACCTATTTTTCACAACTTTACCAATCTTATCAAGCTTTAGACATCCATGATTGCAGCTCCTTTGCTTGGTACTGGATTTATATACTTTTGATTCTTTCAGCTTCACTTAACAAATATTTCGTTGCTAGAATCCAGCATTGTTCAGGATATTTTAAAGAAGGTGGAGGTTTTTAAGGAAAATCATATAAGTACTCCACCTATTCTCGTGTGACGACATCTATGATTGTGAAATTCAGGAATGAACAGTTGCAAAAATCAGGTTCAATTTATTTTGATAGTTTTAGATTGTGGTGCTTTGTAATCAAGGGCGAGAAGGAAGTTCATGGAAAGGTAGCTCACATACCTATCCAGGCCTAATTCATTAATAATCTTCAACTCTTTCATACTTATTACGTCGACTCATCTTGCTTGGAAGTCTTAAGAATGCAACAAAAACTAAGGTTTTCACTACAGTCAATCATGGAAAAAACACATAATCTTGTGTCACGAAACCCACCTAGCACAACATTGCTCAATTCAGTATGGAAGATAATAAAAAATCATGTACATTGAAAGAAAGACTTTTATATATTCTTGGTTTTAAGGCAATAGAAAGAGATCAGAAAAAAAAATATTGATGGATAGGTAATATACTGTTACACCCCATGTTTTCGTACGTGAAAGTGCGCCATAAATAAATTAATGGAAGCTCGGAAATGAGATGTCACATCCCGCATTTTCGTACGATAAAATTTCGCCGTAAGTTAATCGACGTAAGTTCAGGAATGAGATTATTGTGAGATTATAAGTATTATGCTATTTCAAACAAGTGATGAGTAAATTCATGAAGGTGAGAAGGTATAAATTTCGTCGAAATTTGGTATTTTGGGATAAAATACGGTTCGAGCTATAATATATGATATTTATGGACTAGTGTCATACAAGGTACCACATGTCCATGATAGTATGATGTATAAGTTGTTTAAAAATAAATAGTATTTTAAGTAATTGAGATAATTCTTAATTACGTGAATAATTGATTAATTATTAGTTTAATGAGAGATTAACCATGTAATTAAGAATTTGTGAATAATTGTAAGTGGGGAAAAGGCCTCCCTACGTGGAAGCAAGTGGAGGAGGTTTGGATATGACTTATCTTTGGGCAATCCATTAAGGTAACACATGGAAAGATAAGACTTAATATTATCCCTACACTTGTCTTGAAATAATAACAAATAATACTTATCCCAATTCCAGAACTCTTATCTTAAATGAATTTCAAGAATCCATTTGCTAAGTGGTTTACACAAAATCTCAATTCCAGAACTCTTATCTTTAATGAATCTCAAGAATCCATTTGCTAAGTGGGTTACACAAAATCCCAATTCAAGAACGTTTATCTCGAAGGAATTTCAAAGTTCATTCAGCAAATGAAGTATACAAAATACAAAGCCAAGGACGATAGTCACTCCATATTATTATAGCAACAGAATTTTTCGATTCTAAGGGAGTTCGGTGTAATCTTTTCCAAGAATATTATATGGATTTTCTCTACTCCAGGTATGTTAAGGATAAGCTCTTCCTTCATATTGGCATGATCTCGTAATTACACAAGTTTGATAATGAGGTATAAAGAAAAATTCATGTCCCAAAATTTATGTATATTTTCCTAGTTTTGTAAGCTACAATATCTCCTTATCGGGACTTCATATTCAATTGAGTATTTCCTTCTTTCATTCAAGAGAGCAGAGAGCCTATATATGAAATATTACAGTATTTTCATTACCGTCGAGCTATAATCGATGGGTAGGCCCCTATTGGGCAACCTCTGGTCAGATGGTAAGTTATATATCGAGCCTATTGTGGCCGAGCGCCTATGAACGAGCTCAGTTGGTCGAGATACAGAGCCTAGTATGGCCGGACACCTATGAGCGAGCCTACTACGGCAGAGCAGTTATATATATATATACCGAGCCTTATAGGGTCGGATAACTATTTTACTTACTATATTGAGAGAGTTGGGTTAGTATCAGCAAGTAAGCATATCTTCAGATTATCTTTGACTTCCAGTTGCTTTCACTTATTATGTTATCAATTCATTTTCAGCTTTCAGTATATTGCCTTACATACTCGGTACATTATTCGTACTGATACCCTTTTTTCCTGGGGACGCTGCGTTTCATACCCACAGGTCACGATAGACAGGGCCAGAGCTCTCCAAGTAGGCTATCAGCTCAGCGGAAGATGTTGGTGCGCTCCATTTCTTCAGAGTTGCTTGTTTGGTTAGTATGATTTAGACGTGCATTATTTGGTATGGCGGGACTCTGTCCTGAACTTTATGAAAATTATATATTCTTAGAGGCTTGTAGACAAATGTCATGTACGTAAAAGATTGTATGGCCTTGTTGGCCTATGTTCAGTATACGAGTGGTTATTTTGGTCTTATAGGTCTGTATGTATTATGTATCAGTTGGTATCACATGTTGTATGCTACTTATCTCACGACAACTTTCCGGCTCAGTTATCTATGATAGTATGACATAAAACGATACGTTATGTTGGTACTCGGTTGATTAAGGTACCGGGTGCCCATCGCGGCCCATCAGTTTGGGTCGTGACAAAAGTGGTATCAGAGCAATTCTATCCTATAGAGTCTAGAAGCCGTGTCTAGTAGAGTCTTGTTTATGGGTATGTCGTGCACCACACTTATAATCAGGAGGCTACAAGGCATTTAGGACTGTCTCTCTTTCTTCTTACTCTAGATCGTGTGGTAGAGCTCAGTCGTAGAAATTCAAATTCCTAAATTCTATTATATTCGTAATACAACGATACCTACATCCAGAATGATGGTTGGTAAGAGATATAGCTGTGAAATTGTTGAGTTAGAGGAACTTGAGTTTGCATCATTTCGATGATGGGTAAATGTGAGGTCTTCAGCAGAACATGTGTCTACTGAGACGTGTAAGCTTCTTGATAAGGAACCTTAAGGCAAGAATATAGATCCACCCGTATGGTCAAAGACAATGAAAGATTAAGAACATAGACACAGGTTTCGACAAATAAAAGAAGCAATATTAAGAAGGGCATGAGGCGCCCAGTTAATCAAGATTATCGGTATTCACAAATTCAGACAGAGGAATATAAGCCTTTTGAGCTGCCTTAAACAATGACAAGAGTACGTACAAATGGCCACACCCATCTCATTTATGTCCTATGGAAGTTAACAGAAGTTGTATAATAAAATGATGGAACATCAGGATCCGGCTGGGGTTAAAGTAACCCAAAATGGTGAATGGATTGGTTTATGTTAGTTGACATTTTCGAAGGATATTACAATTGTGCTAATAGGTCTTCTTGTAAGACACCCAGATGGTGCACTCTAGAATATTACAATTAGATGTGAATACTAGCATGATCAAAAAAATAAAAATCAGAAGATAGGCGTTGAAAGCCTGGAAAGGATAAATATTACTTTAGTGTGACTTTTGTCCCTAGTAGAGCGAGGACGTTGAGCAACCCGAAGAGCCGATGAATGAACTAAGTGGAGATAAAAGCAAAAGAATGTCTTGTTGAAGTTTTCACAGGAAAGGACATGCAGAAATATTAGCAGAGTAATGAGAAGAGAGATAAGGAAAAATTATGAGTAAGATGTGATACATGGATGACAATGGTAGATAAAAAAGATGACTGTATTACCGGATCCATAGTCAGGTGAAGGAAGAGATGCGAGGTGATAGACCTTAAGACAACAAAAGAGTATAGGCTATACAGTCATATCCTCATTTCGAGAAATAAGTTTGCAACTCTAACCGCGGTTACCAAAAGGAAAAGTTAAGCCCTAGAATAATAGAAATCAGTATGGGCCAGTGAATAAGATCAACCAAACATGAATTAGGGATTTAGTGATTTGATAATGGTCGACATCATGAGAATTTCAGACTTCGTTCCGGCAATAATAGAATGGACAACGGAAGAAGATTCATGAGAAAGTCAGATAATGGTCATTCAGGAAGACGCTTCCCTAAAGTAAGCAATGTGAGAAAAGTTAAGCTTAAGAAACTATATGTGCAGTTATGGTAATTGTCACCCTCACGATTAAGGAATTTCGTTATCCTTAGTACAAAAGGATTACCGTAAGGAGAGTAAGGGTCACCGATGATGTGAAAGGACGCCAAAAATGAAGAGGAAAAACATCTATAGGCAGATTGACGTAGTTCCAACCCTTAGTGCTCCCCTAAAATGGGGGAAGATGGAGTGACGTGATATAAGTCAAAATCAAGGGTAACTAGTAATTATGAAATGGTAAAGGAAGAATGCGATAAAAAATGAAAAAGGGACGAGATTGCACTTATTCAGAGCCTACAAATATGTTACGATTCCAGAACATTATGCAAACACGACGTCAAGGAGAGGAAGTAAGGGTTCCTGCTCGAGATGTTATTGATAAATAAGGAGCCACTGGGAGATGTAAGTTAAGACAAATAAAATAACCAAGGAAGATTACGCGGAATATTGATATGAAAATGGGTCAACGAGTAGTTAGTAGTTGATTCAAGAAGAGCCCAGTTAATGGCTAGACAAGAGGACACAGACAAACCAACATATCATGCAAGATAAGCATAGTAAAACCCAATATAGTGATTTCAGCCTCGCAGTAACGTCATTGTAATACTTGAGATATATTCAGATAAGAGTCGGGGTAGTTAAAAGTACCATATGAATGTTACTAAAATAAAAGAGAAAGCAACTGGACAGACAATCAAAATATCAGTTAAGAAGCAACTATGGATAATTATTGGCAAGGAAGGACATAAAAGGTCCATAATAAGCTCACAGCTTTACAAAAGTCAAGGGTTCTCCCTAAGTACTACAATGAAAGACTAGCTGAGGAAATAAGGAAGAAGGCTTCAACCTAAGCACAGTGACCTAAAGAGGAAACGGTCGTGTAACAACAGTCTCACAACAATAGTGTAAGCACTCCAAAGGAAAGTAGCACCTACTGTGGCTAATGAACGAGGAGTAAAATTAAAGTAATATTCGAGATCATATGAGTTGCACGAAAACTCTGGCATTCATGGGAACTAAGATAAGCTAAGTATGCACGCAACAAGGGGCAGAAAGACCATGAAAAGTGATAGCTTACGCTAAAAAGGCTAAGAATGAACGAAATGAATTATTCGATCAATGATCCCGAGTTAGTTACGATATGAACGCACTTAAGAGTTCGGAGTATTATCCATGCAGCGTATATATTGACAATCATACAGTCGTAGAAGGTTCCAGTAGAATTTTAAAGGAAGAATTGAGCCCGGGTCATAAACAAATGATTGAATTGTTAAAGAATTGTATCATGGATGTTCCATAGCGCCATGAAAGGCTAAAAGTAATAACTAATACCGTGAGCCGCAGATCGAAAGATAACTTAAGCCTACATAAAGGTTGATCAAAGGAAAGAGGAAACTAAATAGTTACATTAACTATGTAAATCAGGATTTTGATTATTGAACCCAAAAAAGCATGGACATAGTGATTGAGAACATTGCAGAGTCACTCTTAATATCAGAGGTCCAATTAGACGAATACCAACCTCATAAGAAATCAGTATAAAGTTCTTATCGAAGCATGTAAAAAGGTGCAAGTATTATAATAGAAGTTCAAGTTCTGGATGTGAATTATACATATATGGAAGGGAGGTCATGAAATAAATAGAAGATATGATGTGAGACTTTAAGGTAAATAAGGTAAAGGTGAACAACGTACGAGGTACTCAAATACAGAAGGTTGTGAATATTCCATACTTCGGATATAAGGCTAGAAGCGTGGGGATTCAATATCCAGGAGCGATAGCGGCATCGTCAGTGGCGTACCTTCCAGCCTATGGTTTCTAAGTATCGAGAGATCTGTCCAAGAGAGTAAAAAAGAGTTAGAGACGATGCGATGTCTCGCTTGATGTTCCATAATAACATAAGGAAGTCTAGTTGAAGGAAGGCCACAAATAGTATAAATAGATATGTATAGGTCCCAAGCTAACTATAGTAAAGTGACAAGTTTTATGACAGGAGTAAGAACGAGAAAGGGCGAGTGAGAAGGTGACGAGAATGGATAAGTCCTCAGGATTAAGCCCATGAAAACAAGAAAGCTAATAGTTTCTCTAAGTTATAGAAAGTTCAGTATAGCTTGAATGAATTCAAAGGAGTCTAAGGCTAATAATATCTAGAAAAAAAATGGAATGTTGCCCTGGTAGTGGAATGAGGGTGTGATTGTGATAGATAAAGGATGACGTTTTGGGATTTAAGCTAAGTAATGATTTGAAGAAGATTTCATGGATTGTACGGAATTAAAAACGTAAGTTGAATCACACTGGGATGCTATAAAATACGATTATTGAAGTATAGTATCGCCCCTAAGTAAACCAGGAAAATCACTTCAAATATTCCTCGATACAGCATAAACCCTAGTGGCAATATATTACGTAATAAGTTCCAAGTTATCAATGGAAGATTGTAGATCAACATTGAGGTGGATCGACAATGGGTGGACAAAAAATACAAAGTACGAGATGAGAGTAGACCATCATTCTTAAGATAAGCAGTAATGAAGAAGCATTAAAAGAATTAGCTTTATGCATATAGAATAAGCAACAAGAGTAACCTGGAGTTTGGTTGCAAACTTCAGTAACAATAAATCGAAGTAAGAGTTATGGTATAATATGGCCTACTTAGATGTAGTAAAGCTAATGACGCCCATAAGGACAACTTGACATAATTTTGTTTCACAAAGTGAGGCCTAGAGATTGGCTAAGAGCTGGAGGAAAGGGGAGAGAAACGTCGCATAGGCGCACATACAAAGTTAGAGTCGTACAGGCTGTATGATAGAAGATAGCAAAAGTTAAGAGATTAGAAGTATTCTGACTACAAGTCGTGGTGTGAGAAAGAGGCTTAAAGGGGGGGAGGGGGATGCCCTGGTCTTTGAATTTATTCAAAGAACAGTTGTCTGAATGGAAAAGAGAATATTAGAGTATTCGCAAGAGTTATGGGTTATGGGAATGATAAGTGCATAAGTAAACATTCGAGGACGAATGTTCCAAAGGGGGGAATGATGTTACACCCCATGTTTTCGTACGTGAAAGTGCGCCATAAATAAACTAATAGAAGCTTGAAAATGAGATGTTACATCCCGCATTTTTGTACGATAAAATTTCATCGTAAGTTAATCGACGTAAGTTCGGGAATGAGATTATTGTAAGATTATAAGTAATATGCTATTTCAAACAAGTGGTGAGTAAATTAGTGAAGGTGAGAGGGTAAGCAAATCGAAGAAAATGGATTTCGTTGAAATTTGGCATTTTGGGATAAAATACGATCCGAGCTATAATACCTGGTATTTATGGACTAGTGTCATACAAGGTACCACATGGCCATGATAGTATGATGTATAAGTTGTTTAAAAATAAATAGTATTTTAAATAATTTGAGATAATTTTTAATTACGTGGATAATTGGTTAATTCTTAATTACGTAAATAATTAACCATGTAATTAAGGATTTACGGATAATTGTATGTGGGGACAAAGCCCCCTATGTGGAAACAAGTGGAGGAGGTTTGGATATGACTTATCTTTGGGCAATCCATTAAGGTAACACATGTAAAGATAAGACTTAATACTACCCCTACACTTGTCTTGAAATAATAACAAACAATACTTATCCCAATTCCAGAACTCTTATCCTAAATGAATTTCAAGAATCCATTTGCAAAGTGGGTTACACAAAATCCCAATTCCAGACCTTTTATCTTAAATGAATCTCAAGAATCCATTTGCTAAGTGGGTTACGCAAAATCCCAATTCAAGAACGCTTATCTGAAAGGAATTTCAAAGTTCATTCAGCAAATGAAGTATACAAAATACAAAGCCAAGGACGATAGTCACTCGATATTATTATAGCAACATGATTTTTCGATTCCAAGGGAGTACGGTGTAATCTTTTCCAAGAATATTATACAGATTTTCCCCTACTCCAGATTTGTTAAGGCTAACCTCTTCCTTCATTTTGGCATGATCTCGTAATTACACAAGTTTGATAACGAGACATAAAGAAAAATTCATGTCCCAAACTTTACGTATATTTTCCTAGTTTTGTAAGCTACAACATCTCCTTATCAGGACTTCATATTCAATTGAGTATTTCTTTCTTCCAGTCAAGAGGGGAGAGAGCCTATATATGCAGTATTATAGTATTTTTATTACCGTCGAGCTATATTCGATGGGCAGGCCCCTACTGGGCAACATCTGATAAGATGGTAAGTTATATACCGAGCCTACTGTGGCCAAGAGCCTATGAGCGAGCCCAGTTGGTCGAGACACAGAGCCTAGTATGGCCGAGCGCCTATGAGCGAGGCTACTACGGCAGAGCAGTTTTATATCTCTCTCTCTCTCTCTCTCTCTCTCTCTCTCTATATATATATATATATATATATATATATATATATATATCCCGAGCCTTATAGGGCCGGACATCTATTTTACTTACTATGTTAAGTCAGTATCAGCAGGTAAACATGTCTTCAGATTATCTTCTACTTCCAGTTGCTTTCACTTATTATATTATCAGTTCAGTTTCAGCTTTCAGTATATTTCCTTACATACTCGGTACATTATTCGTACTAGCGCCCCTTTTGCCTGGGGACGCTGCGTTCCATGCCCGCATGTCACGATAGACAGGTCGAGAGCCCTACAATTAGGCTATCAGCTCAACGAAAGATGTTGGTGCGCTCCATTTTCTTCGGAGTTGCTTGTTTGGTTAGTATGATTTAGACGTGCATTGTTTGGTATGGAAGGACTTTGTCCCGGCCTTTATGCAAATTATGTATTCTTAGAGGCTTGTAGACATATGTCATGTACGTAAAATATTGTATGGCCTTGTCGGCCTATGTTCAATATACGAGTGGTTATTTTTGTCTTATAGGCCTGTATGTCTTATGTATCAGTTGGTATCACATGTTGTATGCTACTAATCTCAAGGCAGTCTTCCGACTCAGTTATCTATGATAGTATGACATGAAAAGATATGCTATGTTGGTACTCGGTTGAGTAAGGTACCGGGTGCCCGTCGCGACGGGTCGCGACCCATCGGTTTGGGTCATGACATATACCTTTTGTCGCGCCCCCTTTTTCTCGCGAAATCGGGGTTTCGACATTTTGGGAAAACTAAAGCAGATAACTCATAAACTGGTTTACATTACCAGAGATTAGGTAAGGACTCAAAATTACCTTGAGGGGAAGGTGTTAGACACCTCTCGAGGTCCACAACGGTGGGTCCCGACCAAACTCAATTTAAGTGAATTAGTCATAAAGCAATTGAACAAATAAAGATTATTTTAAAAAATGGGAATAAGGGGGTCCTAGGTTTATTAGCCTATAGTATCACTTATGCACAATACTCGGTAAACATTCCTTAAATAGAGGTGTTACGCGTAGCATTAGCGCACAGGTCATCATATCCTTTACTACCCAATTACCCTCCCCTTAATTATTATCTAAGCGTTCTAATAGTATCGAGTACGTACCCTATGTGTGCATCACCCGTCCCTTGCCTATGGCCCTGGAGATGCTCAGGACCTCTATTAAGGCGGTTCTAGACTCACCTATGGTGCTTAAAAGGAGAAAACTATGCATCAAACAAAACAGGTAGAACTGTCACATAAAAGGAGCAGTTAAGGGGTCACACTTACCTCCACAAATAAATAAACAATTGCACGCCTCAAACAAATATTTTTTAAACAATTTAAGGTCCTATAGCAGGATATCTAGATGAACACATATCAGAATATGCAACATTTTCATTAAGGCGAGGCAGTGAATACCTAATTAGTATGCCTACTGCTTATAGAATCTGAGCATGTTTCAAGCAGGAAATCACAATTTTCAAACTTCAGAACTTTGATTATCCTACAGGCTTGCCTAGATGATAACCGGGCAGAATCCTATAGACATAGTATCTAAACGTTAATCAGACCAAATAGTGATTAATTTAAACAAGAAGATTTCATCTTTTAGGTCCTATAGGCATGTTTCCTATGTGCTGAAACTGATCACAAGCATTATGACATCCAAATATAGAAACTGATTTCGTGCATTTTTCCCTATATGCATGATATCTAAGTGTTGAAGCTGTTTTTACACTTATTTTCTATGTGCATGGTGTCTAAGTGTCAAGACTGTATTTCTTACAGGCATGATATCTAGGCGAATAAAGGTGTCAATTAATTGCCAAACGAGTTCAGCAAAAGAACCTAGGAACATGACTTCTAATGCATACATAGTGTTTTGAAAATATGGTACTTGAGGCAGAATTGATAACGACCTAGAAGCAGGATTTCTAAGACGCAGAAATGTGAAAATGTAGGATTTCAAAGAATGAGATAAGTCCTATGGGCATGATTCCTAATGCATATAAATCATCATTACAATAACCTATAGGCATGATTTTTAATGCATATAAAACATCATCACAATAACCTATAAGCATGATTTCTACCCGAACCCAACAATAATATATACATATAAAGTCCCTCCCAGCTTTTACTAATAACTCCATACCTGTTTTACAAAGATTATTATTACAGACCAGATATAAATGAATTACAGAATGAAATGACTATGCTATAAGGAGCCTGGATAGGCCCAACAGTAAACTTGGAAATTCAGGCCTTCAACCAAATATGAAGTGTGCCAGTATCTCATAATATACCAAATGGTCTTCTGGTGCGTCAAAGTTCCCAAGGGCCTCAGGGACCCCGGGCAATGCTTACACCAGAAACCCTTTTAAAGAAACAATTTTGTGAACAAGTATGGAAAAGCCAGCCCAGTGTGTCAGAGTTCGGAGGAGTCTCATGGACTCCTAGGCAGTGCTCACACTGGAGGGGCAGGACCCTAGAAGTCTAAGAGTAGGAGTTGAAAATAGTATATGAAAATAGGGGATAGTTTTAGGAAAAAAGTTTGAATTTTAGAAGTTGATAGGAATAAACAAAGCCATTCCAGTACTTTGAAGTTCAAACAAAGGTTCCAGCAATCAAACAACAGACATAAATAGGATCACAACCACTTCAAGCAAAATTTCACATTGCCTAGGATTGACGCAGTTCATTAGTTATTACTAGGTGGGCATATAACATGCTGGTAATATAATAATAAATAGACAACTACACAGAGAAGGGTAGCAGGGGTTGGGAACATATAAGTCCTTAATCAATAATACATGAAACATGGCAAACGTGAAAGTATGCTGGTTGAGAAATAAGTAAATTAGTATCTTGGACCAAATAAGAACATGCATGAATCAGACTGACATATTGGACAAGATAATGTCATAAGATTTGAGGCAAGCTGGTTAACAGAGACATAAATCAGGCAAAGGCAGGTTGACAGACAAATTACATAACATACTGAATAGGACCTAATGACAGAGATAGACATGTTGGTTAGGAGTCATGAGTAGGAAGCACATAGTGTTAATTGCATATGAAAACAACCAGATTACTGAATAGGACATAGCAACATAGATAGACATGCTGATTGGGATCAATAAACAGGAAATACATGAATTTAACTACACAGAAGTAGTTATACTAATTAAGATCAACAAACGGAAAGACAAGAGTTTAAATACACAAAAGTAGTTATTGCTAATTAAAATCAACAAAACAGGAAAGACATAAGTAGTCATGTTAATTGGAATCAATACACAAGAAAGTCATGGACTTAACTACATAGAAGTAGAGCAATAGACAAGAAAGCACATAGGTTTAAACTCCATAGAATAATGAATGACAGTATGAGGAGAGACATACCAGTTAAAATAGCAAACATGAAGGTAAAATGATGCATAACCCAATAGTCTAGCCTTGGTTTTCAGCCAGCTAGACAGTGTAGTAAACACAAGTAACAGAAAAGTAAGGTCAAGAGTTTTTGTGTGTGTGCGTGTTTCTTTCTAAATGTGTTCGTGTTAAAGAAAAATCAGAGTGGGGTTTATATAACGCTTAGCAAAGTAAAACAATTAAGGTAAAGAATAAATCAGAGTCCATAAAACAAGGTAATCAATCAGTTAATTAGGAATTAACTCAATCAATTCACACAGAAGAATCCGTAAATGACCTCTTAAATTGGGGAGAATTCCTTAACGACTCCGATTGGGATTCAAATAAGGTAAGCAAATCAATTATTGATCATAAACCAGACTAATTAGTCTAAATAAGGCAAGTAGTACCAATTAAAAGTCATAGATAAGGAAAATAGGTAAAGTCACAGAGAAGCACTAATTTTAACAGAAAAATATACTTCGAATCCTAATAAAACCAGTCAATCTATTTTGATTGACAGAGACACACAATAACAGAAAAAATCACTGAAATAATTAGTGCAATAAGCAGAAAGACCTAGTGTTTAAAGAATATACACAAAAATTAGTCGAACTAGCAAAGGATAATCAGATTCCAACACTTGGGAGTTTAAAACCTTTTGAAGAGGACTTAGGACGAAACCCTAGTTCTTAGAAAACACTAGAATCGAATAATAATAAGGAAAACATAAGGTTTTTCAAAGAAAAATACTCAATAATGCTTAAAATCGTCTTAGATCTACAAGGATATGAACAGACCTACATAGAAAGAGATTAGAGTTTTCGAAAATGACAGAGATGAAAGTAAACCTGGTTTAAAACCATAGATTCGAACCATACACACGAAGAAAGTAATACTCACAAACGGAGATGGCCATAGATAGGCTCATGAAAAGGTTTTGAACAAATCTGATTCGAGACTTCTTCATAGAACAACAAAATCGAACACCCAAAAGAGGTAGGAGGACGACAAGGGCCAGAAACTACAGAGAAATCCCATGGAACGGTAGTTTTCCGGTGACGCCGGTTAGGTTTTAGAGAGAGTGTTTGAGGGAGAAGGGGAGAGGTAGGGAGAATGAAGACGGCGGAACAAAAGAAAATGAGGGGGTGTTAGGGTTAGATTAGATTAAAAAGGAAAGGAATAATGTGGACCGTTGATCTCAGAGATCAACGACCACGATTAGAGAAGGTTATGGGTCGGGTTAGATGAAGAATTGGGCTTGGGTAGGATTTGGGCTAGGATCTTAAGTAATTGGGCTGGTATAATTAGGTTAGGTCCGAAATTTTTAAAATGAATTCAAATGAGCTATTTGTTAAATACCCAATTAATTAATAAAATAATTTGTAAAATAATTAACAAATTATAAAAAATGATTTACAAGCATAAAAAATAATTTTAAAATAATTACTTGATAGTATAAAAATAGAAAAAACTATTTTCTGGCGAAATAAGGTAATAATGCATACATGGACTATTATTGCAATTATAACCCAAAAAATATAAACGTGGCTATTCATGCAACAATTAAAGTTTGGTATAAATATAAATGATAAAATTAAACCATAAAATCATTATGAAACCATTTATGAGGCAATTAGTAATTATTTATATAAATAAAATACTGGGGTAAATTAATAAAAATCCTTAGAAAAATGTGCTCATGCATTATTTTGAAGCTATATATGCATTTTAAAAATAATATAGAAAAAATTGGGTATCAACACCTCCTATTGATAGATGTATTATATGTTCATCATCTAATGTTTCTTCATGACTGTCTAGTTCAACCAGTGATGTGTCATTAGCAGATTATTGCAAGTTATCCACCGCAAGTTCTCCATCCCTATTCGTAATTTACTTAGAAAAATATTAGTATAAAGAAAAGCGCGCATGTTGAGATTTATCCACAACTAATATCTTGAATTTCATAAAATCGTAAATAGTAATGAATAAGGAATATGTCAAGAGTCTTACCAAGACAGTTGCAACAAAAGGAAATAAGATAACCAAAAATTGATTTTTCTTCCTTCCCATAGCTTAGACAGAATTTCATTCAAGATAAGATCCAATGAAAAATATTAAAGCACATATAAGCCAATGATGACAATTTATGCAAAAATGATACTTTCTTTTCAAGTCTGCTTTCAAATGAGGCGCCAAGCTAAAAATGTGAAAGATCATGCTTGTTGCAAGAAAATGTCAAACAAATACTCACACGGATGATCACTGCAAATGCGTCATTTTCTTAAAATAATATGACCTATGCAAAAGTAACGATAATCATCAATAGAAACATATATATGTACCTTCCAAGCTCTTGAGTCTTAGGAATAGTCGAGTATATCAACATGTACAAGTTACCGAGACATCAAGGTTAAACAAACTTCTTAGATTTGAATGAATTATTGAAACTTTCACCAAGATAATGGATATAAGAAGTAATTCTCTTCACAAATTATTTTAAGCTCACAACTACATGAAAGGAATGCATGCATGCTTGCTTATCCTAATGCTTATGCAAGTGACATGGTTCATGCAAGATATAAATTTGTTCTATTCAAAATCTCTAAGTTAAGGATAAGATTAACACCAAACATAATAGTAGTATGATGCAGCTAGCCGACTCAAGCAATATGTAGTGGTACGTATCATATTATACTTAACCAAAAAAAATGTTACTAGATACATATCGCCTTATGAAGAATCCGAAGGAACTTATAAGCTTTAGTGCATCAGTTAAGATTTACCCTCACGTGTAATAGTTCCTTCATTATTTACAGAGTATGTATGAACTTTGAAGCATCTTTAAGCATGTGCCTTGACCATCCATTATGACAATGTCATTTATCCCTTTTTATGATTGGACTCAAAATTCATGCAAAACAAATTAATTTATTTTTGATACCCAAATCTTTTTGGGTCCTTCATGGTTAGTAGACTGTGTAATTCGAGATGCATGTAACTATTTAGGTCTCCAAACATATTTTGATCTAACATAATTTTTGGCATAATTGTATGCAAATACTTTATGTCTAGAATTGCCACAATAATGATATGTAACATGAGAAAAAGAGTGTTTACCTACAGCTGCCTTATTAGTTGACTTGGAACTTTCCTCATTCAACTTGTTCAAAGTAGGACATTTACCAATAGATCCCTTTTTAGTCGACTTATAACTTTTAAGTCAAGGAGACGACTTTGATCGATCAAAGTAGTGGCTGAGTGATTTGTGCAAGCTGCTTATTTGTTTGCGAAGCTCAAAATTTTCTTCTTGAAATAAGTTGTTCTCCACCAGATATTCTTTAAGCTGAATATCCCAGTCTTTCTTTTCATTTCTCAACTTGTTATATTCTTCAAGTTGAATCTCTCAATCTTTCTTCTCATTTATCAACTTGTTATATTCTTCAAGTTAGATCTCCCAATTCTTCTTCCCCTTTCTCAACTTATTGTATTCATTTAGAATTCTCTCAAGGTCATTGAGAACCAATTCAATATTATCCTACAATTCATCACATTTATCGCAATACGTAATAAGAGTGGGACATACCTTATTAATTTCTCCCATTGCCGTGAAACATTGATTCTCCATTCTTTCGTAGTTGTTTTCTTCTTCATATTCATCTTCGTCGCTCCATGATTTGTGATTCTTTTTCTTGAGATCACAATCCAGAATAACGCTAAAGCACACCTCGTTAGTTTCTCCTCTTTTCTTGAGACGTATGTTTGTCATTTCTTCTTGATCATCCTCGTCGCTCCAAGTTGAGATTCTATAATTTTTCTTCTCGAGGCTGGGACATTTTAGTTTCATATGTCCGTGTTTACCACGTTTGTAGCAGCATACGTTCTCTTGTTGTTGAACCTCATTCTTGCGATTCTTTTGATGATTCTGGATGGATTTAGTTTTTCTATTATGCTTCTTTTTTCTTCCTTTTTCTCGTCCTGGGTATCACGACCATGTATTTTCGGTCTTCACCATTTTAGGATTCTTCAAGAGTTGACGTGGATTCTATTTCCTTAACTTTGTTGGCGTCCCTGTGGATATTTTCCAATATGTCCCATATATCTTTAGCAATATCACATGTGGATATTTTCTTATATTCTTCTTCACTAATCGCACAATAGAGCATGTTGATTGTTCTAGCATTCGTTTGCATAATATCCAACCGTACTTTTGTTTAGCCAAATATGAATGCCCTTTTTACAAGCTTCTCTCCATCACCGTTGTTCGGAATAAGTCTTTGTCCATTTTGAAGAGACTCAATAATCTATTGATTGGACATAAAACTTCATTCTTTATTTCCAATGGCTATAGTATTGACTATTGAAGTACGATTACTTTTCTTTTTGAGTATTCCTCTTGAAGTATGGTTCCAATTATTTGATGACGGCCATGGATCTTTTCTCACTTGCTGTTAAGCAAAAAAAATAAGAATGAAGATGTAAGACATGCTCTGATACCAATTTAAAGTACAAGAGAGGGGGGAGGGGAAGAATTATAGCCTTTTTAAATTTCTAGTCGACTACTCTTCAGACCTAGTCGACTTATGCGGAGACATCCTGTACCAAAACTGTTAGTACTTCAATTTATATATGTACTATACTCACAACAAACAATAAAGGTATATAATAAAATATGACAACAATAAAATAAATGACACCAGGAATTTTATACTGGTTCGGAACCAATGTGGTATCATAATCCAGTCTTCTTGGGTTGCAAGGATGTTATCTATTGAGCTCTTTGTTGGGTTAAGTACAACCTGTGTGATTTTCAACGTTCACCACTAACGTTTACAGGATTGGTTTTCACTCGCTCGCCAACAACGAACAAGAGTTAGTTTTCACTCGTTCACCAATAACGATCCTTTAGTTTTCACTCGCTCACCAAAGAAACGAACAATGACACAACCTCTCGGACACACTGCCTCTCCAATATTTTTTTGTCTCTCTTCTCTCTTTTGTGTATACAGTAAGTCTAAAAGTGAATTATAACGCTTGTTAAGAATAGAATAAAGAACTTGTAGTTCGGTAGACAATTGTATAGAAGGTTGCGTGAATTTTTCCGTCTTTGATCGCCTTATACTACCTTCCAACCCTTCTAGCCGTTATACTTCATAAATGCAATAGCAATTTTGTGATCTTTTGTCCTGCTTGATTTGTGCAAATTGATGCCTTCTCCAACGGTTCATTCTTTGCTTCTGACAGCTTGCACTTCCTTGTCCATATTCATTTGCCTTTTATATCTAAAGATGATTAGAATTGACCAAGAAAATATTTCCATAAAGAAGCTCTTCACATGCTTTTGAACAATACAAGGAATTACTTTTGGATCTTGCACTTAAATGATCCCGTATAAATTTGAGATCATTTCCATTATAATTTCATGATCTTGGACCTTGATTATATCATTTCTTTCATAATAATATTTTCTTTGTAAGCTCTTGCTAGAGCTTTTTCCATGTGCTATTTAAAAATCCATTATTGACTTTCCATAATTCTTGTCCAGAGATATAATAATCTTTACGTAATCAAAGGCCACTCTTCAATCTTCCTTTCTTGTAGCTTTTCAACATGCTTTTCTTTCCTTCTTCACTAGACCAATTTATTTACTTCGTACTGCACGTCTGCTATTTTAATATGAAAAATATTTCTTTCATTGTAGCTAAGTTTCCTTTGGAGAGCTTCGTTGCCTAGTAAACTCCTCAGACTCTTTTCATCCTATAACTTCATTATTCCTTAATCATATATTCTTGTGCAAAGGACCAAATATACCCCTGCACTTTCGAAAATAGTCTAAGGATATCCCTCGTTATACTATTGGGTTATTTATTCCCCTACCGTCACACTTTGGAATAAAAATACCCTTATTTTGGATGGAGTGCCACGTGGCAGCACCGGATTAAAACGACCAATTTTTTTAACCCGATCCGCTTAGAACAAACCCACAACCCGACCCAAGTAAAACCCACTTAAAACCCACGACCCAACGAAATAGAATACACTATTTTACCTCACCCCCTCCGTTGAAACAGAAAGAAGTCAATTGTTTGGGAGTCTGCAAACTCTTAATCTTACGATGAGGCCATCGCATGATATTAAGTTCCCTACATCTTTTCTTCAACACTGTTAATCCAACTCTCGACTCCTTAATTGATTTATTTATTGGTACATGAAAATACCTCTGAATTTCACCCAATTCTAATGTATCACCCTTCTTATGCCTTCCATTATTATTTCGCTTCCTAATTAACTCCTTATTATTAGTTACCATTGATAATTTTCAAAATCCCCAAATTGATGCCCTAAATCATAAATGCTACACATTTATCTAGGATTTGAAGGCATGAAATTACATTGACTTTTTCTTAGACTGAAGAATGTCAGCTGCCCGTTTCTTCACCGCCGCCTTCCCACTGGTCGGCATGCTGACTTCACATTTGACGGCGGTTTCAATACTGATTTTGTTGATGTACTTTTGACATGCCTTCTTCCAAAATCTCGTCTTCTTCATCGCTAGAAGAATCTGTTGCGTCTGGGTCTGTAATAGATATCATCAAAATGTTCCCAAGTCTTGAAACGAATCATCAAAATTGCCAAAATCATCGTTAAATAGGAAGTCGTTCACAAAATCCGATGATGATGTGTCATTGTACGACGAGCCAAAATCATTGGCAAAACCTGTCATTGTATCCTCAAATAATGTCTGTTCCGTTGCTTCTTTCTGTTTTTCAACTGAGGGGATGAGATAAAATAAGGTATTCTATTTCGTTGGGTAGTGTATTTTAAGTGAGGTTTTACTTGGGTCAGGTTGTGGGTATATTCTAAGAAGATCAGGTTAAAAAAATGGGTCATCTTAATATGGTGCTGCCACGTGGCACTCCATCCAAGATAAGACTATTTTTGTTCCAAAGTATGACGGTAAGGGTATGGATAACCCAATAGTATAACGAGGGATATCCTTTGATCATTTTCGAAAGTACATGAGTATATTTGGCCCTTTGCCGTATATTCTTTGTGACCTCCTCCCCATGTTGTATCACTTTGTAAATAGATATTCTATAACTTCCTCTGATTGCCGAAATATTCTCGCACTCTTCAACTAATGGTAGATTTCAGCTACTCTTGATTTTTGTCTCCAATATGAAGATCTCAATAACCATTTATTATTCCCATAATTATGGGAATGATTTCCTTTTGATAGATCTCAATATGCTTGGACTCCTTCCTTGATCTTGAAAAATAATATCTTTCCATAATATAGAATATACTATACCCATAATATATTTTCTTTCCATCAAAAATATATTTTCCTTGGCCTTATAGTATCTCTTCCATATAGTATCTTCCTTCTACAAAATAATAGATACTCTCCACGCTTTTAGCAACTTTCCTTTCAAACATAATTTTCGTAGATTCTTCTTCTGATATTGTAGTAAGCCATTCAATATTTGAAATTTGACTTTCAAATATTATTTTTTCTACAGCCTTTGGAGATTAAATCTCTGAAAATAATCTTCCTTGATAAATTCTTCACATGGTATTCTTTTTCTCATATTTGTTTGGATCTTTATCAGCATCTTCTTTCTTGAATAAACCTCTGCAAAAATAAGATTACCACAAGTAAATGTTCTTTGATTAATAATATATTATTTTGTTATCATCAAAATTAATACGTGAAACCTTGAAGCTAACACAATAACTTATGTTGCAACTCCAGTATAATATTCTGGAGTTGGAATTTCAGTATATTATGCTGGAATATTTTTCGGATTTTGAATAGTATTTTTGTTCAGATTTATTTTTACATAAAAAGTAACTAAATTTCAATTACTTTTGAAACTGTGACTATTTTTAAATAATTACTTGTAAATCTGGCTATTTTTAAACTTTTTCACCACAGTTTGGCCGAGTAATTGGGTCGGTATAAGACCCATACAATGGCGCAAAAAGCCAAAAAGCAAACATACAATTCCAACTGTGTTTTCCTTTCCCGCTCTCTCAATCGCATTTCACAAACCCATTTCCCGCCAAATCCCAAACGTTTTACTACTTTTATCCAAACCCTAACAAATGGTAACCAAGTAAAAGTAACATCTAAATCAGAGGAAGGAAGAGAGCAACAAAACCTTGATCGACGATGAAGATCAGATCCATTAAGATGCGAGAAGCTCACAAGAGCAGCAATGGCGTTGGGTCGTTTTGCTCGGTTTTATGGGATCAGCAAGGCGAACACATTGTCACTGCGTCTTCGTCTGATTCTTCAATTTGCATTCAAGATGCTTTTTTGCCAGCTAATCCCCCTAAAATTGTTCGGCATCATAGAGATGGCGTCACCGCTTTGGCTCTCAGCCCTAATTTCACCTGTCTAGCCTCCGGATCTGTTGACCATTCCGTTAAACTCTACAAATTTCCTGGTATATGCTCGCTTTTCTCTCATCTCAAGTAGTTTGTGTCCACCGTCGAAATGGAAAGTAGAGTAATTTCAGTTAAGGGATAAGGAGTTTGTTTAATTCATTTTATTTTCTTCTTCTCAGTTTCTTGTTGTAGGCAAAATGATTAATGAAGCTCTAAGTTGACCGAAAAAGGAATCTATCTGAATTGTTTGTCAAATTATAAGGAACTACTTAGGCATGAATAATATTTCTGTTAAATTTTGTAATTTTTTATGTTTTTTTTTGTATCATATATATACCTGAATTTTGTGTTGTTTTTTCATGCTTTTATTTCCAGATAATGAATTTTCTGGGCAAGTGGTCAATCGTAATAATCTAAGGTTAATCGTTTGAACAGCCAGAGTTTTGGGGAGTTGGGGAGAGGTGTGCTGTTAGCTGAACATCTCGAATATTGCATTATTTACCTTGGAAAGTAGTATTTTCGTCCTGTTGCTATTCTACCAAAAAGTTGTCAATCTTGTCCCATATAAGTTGGTCCCTTCATAAGAATCCCGTGTGACCACTGGTTCATGAAACCGCTAACCATACAATAGTGTATACGACAATTACCTGTGTTTCTCTCATAACGATGTATTTTCTACTATAATTTAGTTAGGACACTTTTTCAGTTCACGACCTACATGAGACCATATTATTTGTTACTGTCAACATAAAGCCGGACTATGGTGTTAGTTTGAGAAGTTGAGCTGGTCCTTTGTTTTGTTTTCCAACATTTGCAGCTGCTAAGTATGATGCGGAATTTTTAGATAGTATGATAAAAAGAAAAATTAAAAGCGCATTAATGTCTTCATTCATTTGGCTCATACAACGCTTTTCCTTTTGAACTATTTTTCTTGACATCAATTTTAAGGGCTGAATACTTGAATCAAATGCCGCGAACTCCTGAACTAAGTTATGAGAGATTGGCAGCTTCCCAGCAAACTTTCTTGTGCTGGTTGAACTGAAAAGGGTGTCTCCATATCTTGCCTCATTCACACCTCTCCACCCCTTTACATAAACGTAGAAAATAGGACATAGTTGGTAAATAGAGTTACTTAGTGCCTATGCTGGTGGGAAATAGCAGGTACCCCGTGAATTTGTTAAGGTGCCCGCAAGCTGGCGCGGACACTACAATTATTTAAAAAGAGGAGAAAGAGGAAGAAAAAGGAAAAAAAGTAGAAATATACCTCAACCTTTTCATTTCTTCCTGATCATCTTAATCTGTTTTTGCCTTGTGAACTCTTTTCCTTGATTTGGTTCCTTCTCCACTTGTCTGTGTCTAACAGCTCTAGGCATTGTTGCTAGCTAATTAACAGAATTGATCTGGAGATATAGTTCTTTAATGATGCCTTAACAATTACTAAATCCATTTTGTTTTATTTAATGATATTTGGATTGTATGGAGTTTAAGACGTTGGTTTGACTTATTTATTATACTAGTGATAGTGGAAAAAAAATAGTAACATAATGGTTGAAAAGTTAGTTTGATAGGGGAAACATCACATTAAAGTTTAAAAGGTTGAATAGTTTAATGAATTTGAATTCTTAAAAGTTGTAAAACTAGAATAAATATGGAACGGTGTCAAACATTTTGAGATGTCTCGAAATGAAAACACTGCCATATTGATTGCAACGGAGGCATATACTAACTTGTCTTTTTATGCCAAATTTGGAATATCTGATTTGGTAGTCCAGCTGCTCATCAATTGTTGTTTACTGATTGCCATCTTGATTTGTTGGTTGTTTTGATTATTTCCATCAGGAGGGGAGTTTGAGACAAATATTACCAGATTTACCTTGCCTATACGGACACTTGCTTTCAACAGATCTGGAACAATGCTGGCAGCTGCTGGTGATGATGAAGGCATCAAACTTATAAATACCATTGATGGCTCGATCGCAAGAGTTCTTAAAGGACATAGAGGGTCCATCACTGGCATAGCTTTTGATCCCAAAAGTGAATACCTGGCTTCAGTTGATTCAATAGGGACTGTCATGATCTGGGAACTCCAGTCAGGGAAAACAATTCACATTTTAAAAGGAATAGCTCCTGTCGTTGGATCTGATTTTTCTTCTATGAACATAGTTTGCTGGAGTCCTGATGGGGAGCTATTAGCTGTTCCTGGCTTGAAAAATGATGTGGTGATGTATGACAGAGACACTGCAGAAAAACTGTTTTCACTTAGAGGTGATCATGTACAGCCCATTTGCTTTTTGTCTTGGTCACCAAATGGAAAGTATATGGCTACTTCTGGATTAGATAGACAAGTTTTGATATGGGATGTTGATAAGAAACAAGATATTGATCGGCAGAAATTTGATAATAGGGTAACTTGTATGGCGTGGAAACCAATTGGCAATGCATTGGCAGTAATTGACATCATGGGGAAGTATGGTGTGTGGGAATCAGCTGTACCTTCTTCAATGAGATCTCCCACAGAAAATGTTCCTGTTTTAGGTTCTAAAAATGGTCATGGTCTTCTTTTCTTTGATGAAGAGGAAGAAAACCCAAGTGCGTCTGGAAGTTTAAGTGACGTTGGAGAAGATAGCCACGGTGAATCTGAACCATTTAGCAGAAAAAGATTACGCAAACAGCATAGTTATGATGATGATTGGGAAGAAAACGCTAAAGAAGAGTTTGAGTTGCTTCCAAAAGCTGAACCTCGTAAGAAGGCTCCTCACAGTCACAGGGATAGTTCAGATAATAAAAGATATGAGCTCAAGAGTCTACCAATTTCTGCAGGACAAAAAATGCAAGAAGCTTTTCAGCCAGGCACAACTCCGCAGCTGCCTGGCAAAAGACGTTTTCTATGTTACAGTATGCTTGGCAGTATAACTGCGATGGAGCATGATGGATACTCTCACATAGAGGTATTGCAGCTTGTTTGTTTTTGTATCTTTGTCTTTATATCTATTTGAAAACTTTTTATGTTATTTTTATTCTTACTATACAAAGTTGAACTTTTTACATGTTTCAACAATCATCTTTATTTCAAGTGATTGGCTTTTACTTGTTTCATGGCTAGAAACTGTGATCTTCAACTTGTCATCCAGAACTAACCAGGGGAAAAACAGCCTACAGATAATGCAAGCCATGTTGAGAGGGCAATTCATCTCATGTTTACTGTAGACCTACACATGAATGAGTTATTCAACTAACATGATAACTTCAATGCAGATTGATTTTCATGACACAAGCAGTGGTCCTCGAGTCCCTGCAATGACTGATTATTTTGGTTTCACAATGGCTTCTTTAAATGAAAATGGAAGTGTATTTGCAAATCCATGCAAGGGTGAGAAGAATATGAGTACGCTCATGTATCGTCCTTTCAGTAGCTGGGCTAATAACAGTGAGGTTAGTGATTTAATATTTGATTCCAACTAATCCGTACATCAAAATGTTTCAGAAGTCCTGTGTTATGAAACTTGTTACTTCTGACGTGGCTAACTCTGATTTAATTATGCAACATCAGTGGTCAATGCGATTTGAAGAGGAAGAAGTAAGAGCAGTCGCACTAGGAACTGGCTGGGTAGCTGCTGTTACAAGTTGTAATTTTCTTCGCATCTTCACTGAGGGTGGCCTGCAGGTATATATATTCAGATATTGTATGCTTAGGGTTTGTAAGTTGGTTCTGTTCGTGCCTTCAAGAATAATCTCCCTTAGTTTCAAATTGAATGTTTTTTTGACTTCATGTAATTGTAAGAAAATAACATTCACTTGTAATAGTTAATGGAGGTCATTCCCTTGTAAGAGTTAATAGGTGCAGTTTGAATTTGTGTTACTTATTGACAAGGGTCTCTAGTTAATGATGGACTGGTTATTGGTTTATTTGATACCTTTGATGTTTAAGATTAGTTGTGAAATTGGTCACTGTTTTAGCAGTATCTGAAATAGACCTATGACAATCAACTTGAGATAGATGGAGTATTTCAAATGTCGTAGTCAATCTTTTGATTATTCTGGAAATGATTCTGAGACAGTTTCTTTTCTTTTTTGGATTGAAATACAAGAGACACATTCTTTCCCTCGACGGACCAGTGGTTACTGCAGTTGGCTATAAGGATGAACTTGCAGTTGTCACACATGCATCTCCCCCTCTTCCCTCTAACGAACAGGTGCAGTTCATTGTTACATCATGTGGTTAAATTCTTTTATGTCACGTTTTGATGCCCCTTGCAAGCAGTTATCAGAATATAAAGAATTAATTTCAACAAGGCTATACAGTGGCTGCTTAATAAAAGGAGATATTAGGTCAATTTTGACAATGTGTCACAGTAGATTACTTATCAAAAAGTTGTGTTACAGTAGATCTTTACCACTTATTATTTAAAATGTCCCTGTTCATGGTGTGCACTGATCAGATTTCGATATGTCTGAATGATCACTCAAAGCGCCACTGACCAATACTTCTTTCTTAAACAAATAATTTAATAAATTCTAACCTTTGACTAGGCTTATGCCTGTTACATGCATGTTAAGCTTGTCTTGCCCTTCCATATGTTTTTGACTTGGTCTGAAGAAAATAAATTCATTTCAAATGAAATGGATGGAGCTCAGGACTAACAATTTAGGGCCTACTTAAACTTTGCTTATAACCAAGGCAGATCATAACTATTCATGTTGATTAGAGATAACAGGATTCACTATGATTTGGTGGAATATATAGAGATAACAGGATTCACTATGACTTGGTGGAATATATAGTTGTTTTTCTTCAGTTCCCGGGACTCGGATTTTATATTTAAATTTAGATATATATAAGTACTTTTTGGACTGATCGATTGATGATGATTGGAGAAGAGGTGGATTGGTGTATTGATCATAGAACTATTTGAAATTCCATACAGATTCTTGAATTTAGAGTCTTCAATATTCGTAATGGAACACAACCTCGCCGAGGAAGACTTCCATTGACTCCTGGTTCATGTTTATCATGGTTTGGTTTTAGTGAAGAAGGCCATCTTAGCTCTTTTGACTCTAAGGTGAGAAATCATTGAACATTAAATCAGAGACGAGATTATTCTTAAGATTGCTCAATTTGAAGTTGGTTTCTTAACTGCAAATATAGGGTGTGCTAAGGATATTTACTAATCAATATGGCGGCAGTTGGCTTCCGCTTTTCAGGTATAACTACCGCCCCACTTGTCCACTAGTAACTGTATAGATGTTACATATACTTGTTCCTTTACAAATTAGAAATTTCAGTGCCAGCAAATTGAAGAAACCAGAAGAAAACTATTGGGTTGTTGGGTTAAACACAAGCAAGTTGTTCTGTGTCATTTGCAAATCTCCGGACTCCTTCCCAGAAGTATGGTGCTTTGTTGCAGCGTGTTTCTTGTCGTATATACTATCACACCTTTCTAATCCTCTGGCTGTATTTTCAGGCCACTCCGAAACCTATTCTCACTCTGTTGGATCTTTCATTTCCTCTTGCTTCATCTGACCTTGGAGCAGAAAACCTGGAGAATGAATTTATAATGAATAACATGCATCTCCATCGGGTATGCATATGTTGAGATTTCCTTACAGTTGCAAAAAAATCAATGGGAATTCATGTTGATAGATAGTTTTACCGTTTGCTGGATTTGCATTCAGATTCAGAGCACAATTGAAGAAATGGAAGCTGCTGGTGAGGACACCAGTTTGCTTGACGATGAGGCTTTTAATACTGAGGCTGCTCTTGATAGATGCATCCTGAGGCTCATTGCATCCTGCTGCAATGGTTAGTTTTCTCTAAAGCTGGATGCAGCAAGCCTACAATACCTTAGTTTCCTACTTTTCCACTATGTTTTCTTAAATTTTGATATTGGCTTCTTTCCCTTCTCTTATCAGGCGATAAGCTAGTGAGAGCTACTGAACTCGTAAAGCTTCTGGCTTTGGAAAAATCAGTCAAAGGTGCTATAAAGCTTGTTACAGCCCTGAAACTACCAAATTTGGCAGAGCGCTTTAATGCCATATTGGAGGTAGGGACGATACCTCAATGGAAGCATTTGATTATCAGATATTAGTTACTTTGATTATTTGGGTTTCATAATCTTGTGAATTTGTATTTCTACAGGAAAGATTGAATAAAGAAACAACTGGTAGCACAATTCCTGCACCCGCTGAGTTGAAATGTGATACCTCCTTTAATGCTCAGGCTGCATTAACCAAGTCCCATTTTACGGTTGAAAGCAGCAAAAAATTAGAACTAGAGAGTTCCCCCTCCCTAAATTTGTTAGCTCCTTCTCTCACGAAAAAACGGTCATTGGAGGAACCAACCAAGGATGTAAATGTAGATACAGAAAATGCTAGAGCCAGAAAATTGGAAATGGCAAGGGAGTTCAAAAATGCATTTGATTTGAAGAATGCTAAGAAATTGAAGGATGAAAAGGATAAGGTGGATGAAGTGAAAGATCCAAGAAAATTAGAGAATGCAAACAAACTGGAAGATGGAGAAGATAAGAATGGAGAAGCGAATAAGGTAACAACACAACGCCCCTCTAATCCATTTGCAAAATCGTCCAACAACAAACAAAATACATCCTTGTTTGATTCCCTCAAGAAAAAGGTGAAAACTGACAGATGATGCCTCTGTGACTGAAAAGAGTGGAGCGTTTTCCCAAAGTTGCTTGTAATAGAGAAAGTTGTATATGATCGATATAACATTAGGTTTTTAGGTAGCCCTTGTATCTATTTAAGCAATACAGTGTTGAAGCAGGTGACAAGAGTTGAATTCGATAATCCGCAATAATGCGGAAATGAGTATCCACTTATACCATTAGGTTGCTGGCATCCATTGATGTTGAAGAGTTCATGTGTTTTCAGTTTGTAGCGTTTATGCTTAAGTAATTATTTATATACATCACATTGCCTGTTATTCATTGTCAAGGTGATTCTCTTCCTTGTTTTATTGGTGGGTCGTAGTTGGATGAATTACTGAAGTCAAAGAACTCGAACGTGACTTTGTAAGAGATTTTGGGCTTTTGCAATATTATGTCTTCATGTGAGAAAATTAGGTGAAACTGGTGAATAAAATCATATAGAGGATCGGGCGCTGCCCGACGAGTTTTGTGACCTAAAGCCAAACTTTTTGAAGGGCCTTAATTTTTTTTTTTAAAACTATTTATTTATTTGAACTCTATTTTTCTAGCATTTCTTAGATACAAAATTATTAATAATTTTCTTATAATCAATAATCCCTAATAAGTCTTTCTTAATTGACAATATAGCTAATCCATTTAACCTTTCTTGAGACATTGTTGGTCTGAATCAACAGTAACATGAGTTATTAGTATTATTCCATAAGAAATATACGCATTGGAAAAAGAATTAAATCTTTTTATTTGATCGAGTGTATCAATTAAACTGTTATTTTTTAATTGTATTATTTTTCTTAATACTTTTAATTTCAAAAATAAATCTAAACTATCAATATCGAATTGATTACTATACTTTAAGGAACATTCAAGATTAAGGATTTTTTTTTTCAAATTTTCATCATCTAGTGATCGTAATTTTTACCGCTAAATAGAAAACTAAAAATATCTTCATATGCTTCGAATTGTTCAAATCTATTTTGAAGTGAAAGAAATAACTTTGTCTACTATCTGTAAAGTAATCAACTCCAAAGGACTCTTCGAAAGATTTTGAGATTTTATTATCAACATTCTCATCAAATTGTTACTTCCTATATATCACACGTTTCTTACGAAATTCTGGTTCAATATTCATTTCAAGTGCAATTTTCTTGGTAGAAATCATAGCAGTTTCAAATTCTTCTTCTATACTTGTTAATGAAAGAAATCAAACCTTTTCATTTCACAAAATCTTTTTTTAAACTTATACATAACCTATTAAGGGTAATAAAAAATTGGCCCCCCGCAAATGTAGGGCCTAAAACAATTGCTTTACTTGCTTTATGGAAGAGCCGCCCCTGTAGAGGATGAATATAGCGCATTGCGTTAAATTTAAAATAGGAAGAAGGATTACTAAAGGTAATAAAATAAAGTGGATATGTTATTTTTCTTATAGATTTCAGACTAAAAGGAAAGTGAGTATTCTATAATATTGTAGCATATATATTCTGTTTAACTAAAGAATCAGATTCTTAGTTAAAGCTTATTTTAAGAAGTACTCAGGCTTCTGATAATCAAGAAATTCAATACTAATAATAATGGAAATAAGAACTGAGAATAGTAAGGAAAATAATAGAAAACACAAGAATGTAAAGTATATTCCAATAGTGATCAGAACGTGTTCTTACAAATAATATTTCTTTCCCTTTTATAGGGAGCTTCAAGTACAACGTCCACACCTCTTTATGATTGAGCATTAATGAACATTTATATCATCAATGAAACGTTATAATAGGTAATCGTAACTGTTTCGTGAAGATTCTGTAATGTTTGAACTCATTGATTGAAGATCTATGAATCTGCTCTCTAGTCTGTCCTGGTTCCTCTTCAACTCTTTGAATAGACTCGAGCGCCCGTTTCTAGTCATCTCGTGGGTGTTTAGCTCGTATCTACTTACTTCGTATCTCTTTCTAAGTTTTCCTCCAGCTGTCGTTCTTCCATTGATCCACGTGGCTTGCCATGTCAACCACTTGATTAATTCCACGTGTAATATTTATTTTTACTAATACAGATAGTCCCTCCGCTTACCAATTATTCAACAATTGAATATTTGGGAAGTGGATGCTCATTTACGGCGGGAACTTTTTGCCGCCTTTTCACTCGTGCTATTGAATCTGCTTCTGAATCAATACGTCGCTTGTCACTTTCATTTACTGCATGTACCATGTGGCAGTCCCGAATTGGTCCTGCAATTCTTCAACGGGCTTTTTGCGACTGCATTAGTCACGAAGTGACAGTTTTCATAATGGCATTCCCATCATTATTTGCCTTTTTTGGCGGTTTCCTCTGCATATAAATACTTCGTTTGCCTTTGCTTCTACGAAAAACTTCCTTCTTCTTTCATAACTTACACATATTTCTTTCTCACTTAGTTATGTCTTCCTCAAATCCAGACCCTAAAAAAGTTATAATTGTAGACGAACTCTCCCTTTCTTCTGATCCGATTTGGAGTAGGAGATGTGGTAGATTAAGAATTTTAGGATCTGTATCTACTCGAGGATCCCTTTCTCAACTTAATATTACTCCTCCATCAACTTCTAGGGCTAATGTCACACCTTCATCATCTTCTAGGACTAGGGCTTCATCATCACATAGATCTTCTGCTAGGAGTAGAGAATCTAATGAACCACTCCGTGAACCTACAGTAGACGAAATCATACCCCCTTAACTCTCCTTTGCCACTGATAGTGAGGCAATAAAAAACCAGGTCACTTCCATGACATCTCATGACCGTGCTGATATTTACCCTTCTCAAATCACTGAGAGTTTAATTTCCATTGTGCGTAGAGATTGTTGTTGGAAATTTGATTTCCCGATTTTGGTCCCCAATGAGAATAAAAGGATTACTTCTTATAAAGCTGGCTTTTATTTCGTATACACATATCCCTTCACATTGGGTTTTAGGCCTCCCATCGATCCAGTCATTATAGAGTTTTGTCGCTTCTTCAATGTATGTTTGTGACAAATCGGTCCTATTATTTGGAGGGCAGTGGCATGCCTTAGGTACCTAGCAAATTTGGATTCTCTTCCTTTCACCTTCTACCATCTGATCCATTTCTACTCTCCCAAATTATTCTGTCAAGGAGTTTTCACTCTTGTGGCAAGGAGCAAGAGAGTTTTGGTCAGCCCTGAGGACGATAAAGATCGTGGATGGTATGCTAGGTTTGTTGCTGCCCCTACTAGTGGATTAGTAGGTGAAGAGAATATTCCCTTCCCTGAGAAGTGAAACTTTGCTCGTAAGTTACCTTTTCACTTCTTTTCATTTCATGATGAGACACGTTCTCATAACTGTTTTTTTTCTTTTTTTCAACAACCATGGGAACTGTTGAGGAGATTCCTAGTTTTCGTGGTTGGGTAGAAAAATTGTTAACAGTTGCTCTGATGGAGGAAAAGTCTTGGAAGTACCTTTCAGTTAGGTTTGGATGGAAAGTAAAAACTCATGGTAAACTTATTTTTTTTTACTTTCTTTTTACCCTCATATTTTCCTCGAAACTTATTGACCCTTTCGCTTATTAGGGTTTCCTGTTCGTGGTGTTACTACTGCTGCAATTACTGCTTCAAGGCTCTCTTTATCGAAGGCCCAGGGGATAGTTTTGGGTTCTTCATAAAAAAGGAAGGCATATAGGACTCAAAATTCTGAAGATGAAGAAGAGCAAGATGAAGGCTCGTTGGTGCGAAAGCCACGAGCAAGGAGACGAATTATTTCTGATGATGAATTACTCCCCTTCCTAGTTCAATTCCCGTACCTGAGCCTGATGATGCCACCTAAGTGAATTTTGATGAAGAAACTCCTACTGCCACCCATGATTCAGTTGAACAACTTTTCTCTCGAGGGTTCAATGAAGAAAATATTGGCTCAATTTTTGAGGAAGCGCCTCTTGCCATTTTTCCTGCATCTTCTCCAATGGAACCTGAATTACCCGTGCCTATCTCTATCTCTGGTGCCCCAACTTTGACTCTCATGGCTCTTTCGACTGTCCCTACTACCGTACATTCTCACGTTGAAATCGGTTCTTCAAGTAGTGGGGCGATGAAACAAATTACCATAGAAGTTCCTGCTGAAGGTAGCCTTTTGAAAAATCGGGCCATGCTGATGTATGGTTAAATCCTTTGATTGGCCCGGTCGAAAAGTCAAACTTGGAAAGTCATAGTTCTCTTACATGGATGAATGATATTGCACATTCGTCTTTGAAGGTACACATCATGTGTTCTACTTTTCAGAATTTTACCTTTACTTGTATCACATTTCCTGTTTATTGGGCAGATCAATCTCATTGGCACAGAGATTATGAAAAGGATTGTGCATACGGAGCAGCTGATGAACAACTACAATACTGAGGCGGATAATGGAAAGAACAATTCGAGAGTCTTCAGCTTGACATGGAAGTTATTGAGGAAGAAAATGTACCTTGGAGCAGCAGGTAAGAGTCATGGCAGCGGAGTTGGCCATTAAGAAGGATTCATCAAACCAGGCGGGCAAGGACAAAAATCTCCTTGAATCTTCATTCGCTGAACAACTTTCCCAGGCTTTTGAGGAGATAAGAAGCTTAAAAGATTTATTGAACTAGAAGGAAGCTTACACTGGGGAACTTGTTCAAATGCTCACACAAGCTCAGGAGGATCTTCGTGTGTACTCTAATAAGGTTCAATTTTTGGAGAGATCCCTTACCCCGCTGCAAGCTTCCTATGACGCAACTTTGATTGAAATGATGGGTTAAGAGCTGAAATCTATTAATGGGAGAAAGATTACGAGGCTCTTGAGGATAAAGCAGCCGTTGATGTAAGTTGGGATTATTTGAATACCCGCCTTGAAACATTAACAGAGGTAGGCCAGGAGAACTTTGACTTAAAATATGAAATTGTAAAGACCAAAGAGACAGTCGAGAGAGCTCGGCAAAGTCAAAGTTTTTCATCACCCGAGGTTGATGTTCCCGAAGGTGATGAGATTATACCTGGTGAATTTGCTGCTCAACCCTCATCTGCTCAAGTTGCTCTTCCTTCTGATGAAGCCAATCTCCTCCCCCCCCCCCAGTGAAAAGTGATATTTGGAAGTGTTTTTTATTTTATTTTTTATGTTGGAACAATTGATGATTTACCCCTGGTCCCATTTGGGGGTAAAGTTTTTGGAAAGTCCCTAGATCAGTTTTGGGGTTGTTTTTTTTTTGTATAAATCAAATAGTTGAACTAAATTCACACTTAGTTTTAACCGTTTTATAATATCAATATTAAGTTTTTTGCTCAACTTGTGTGATATTTTAATTTGAGTTTCTGTCTTACTCTTAGTGTTTGCATAAAATGCTTTGATTTTTCGTGTCTTTTTGAAACAAACACGATCTATAAAAGAGGTCCTTTTTATGAACGATACTTAATGAAGACGATGTCTCAACTTCATAATGGTGTAAATATACGAAAAAGAAAAAGGAATACGCATGTTCCTTTGAGTAATGTTCTGAAGAAAGTTTTTGTATTATTTGAACTTTCATAATACTATACATGTGTTCGAGTATCATATATGACTCTTTCGTAACCGTTTTTTTTACAACAGATTAAATACAAGGGTATAAATTATAACCCGTGACTAAATACTGCCTTTAACCTAAACATTCGTTTACATCCACGAGTATGTTTTTTTGTAGGTTTTTGAATCAGGCTTGCGTTTTTGGCTCTTGACTTCGCTCTTGACTCTCGATTTGTTGGGTAAAATATACCTCACGCTTGACTTGAATTCTGACTTTTTCTAGTATTCTTTGCCTTCCATATTATAGAGTCCCCCAAGTGTTTGAGCTTTGAAGTATGAAATCTCGAGCACTTGACTATTCCTTCCTTGCGGCCCTTTTCCTGAAAAGGAAAAACATACGGGACTCGAAGTTATATAGTTTAGATGATGACTGCTTAACCCTTTGAAATTTTCATCCGAAAGGTTGTAACCCTAGACCGGGAATTAAGTTACTTCCGCGTGTCTTTCAGGTCTGATATTATCATTTGGTATGGCTTAGCTTTTTGCCTATCATCTAAAATTGTTAGTATAATTTTAACTGTACTAAATAAAAAGCGTATGTAAATGATATCTGACCGTAGATACTTCTTTTGCTTAGAAATAGTACTTCTTTAAATGAACAACGTTCCAGCTCGAGGGTAAGACCTTGCCATCCATGGTTTCCAACTCATAAGCACCTTTCCCTGCAATACCTCGAACTTTATAGGGTCCTTCCCAATTTGGACTTAACTTTCATGCTCCAACAACTTTGTTGATTGGAAAACTTTTTTAAGAATGAAGTCCTCGATTTTGAAATATCTGAGGTGAGCTTTTCTGTTGTAATACCGCTCTATAATCTTCTTTTGTGCTGCATGCGAATTAACGAGGCCTCCTTTCTTTGCTCGAGTAAATCAAAATTTGTTCTTAACTCGTTATTGTTTGATTCTTTTGTTGCTAATGTGAATCTCGTGCTTGGCTCACCAATTTTGACTGGTATTAGAGCCTCTGAACTGTAGACAAGTGAGAATGGAGTCTCTCCCGTGGCTATTTTTGCTATATTTCTATAAACCCATAATACTCCTAATAACTCTTTAGGCTAATTCCCTTTTGACTTCTCTAGTCTCTTCTTCAAATTATTGATGATAATCTTATTTGTTGACTCAGCTTGTCCATTAGCCACGGGGTGATAAGGTGAAGAGGTGATACGTTTGATTTGCCAACTTTGAAAGAATTTTGTGATTTGCGGGCATATAAATTGCGGGCCATTATCACATACGATCTTTTTTGGAACTCCAAAACAACATATGATATTTCTCCAAATGAAATTCTTCACCTCTTTTTCGCGTACCTGTTTAAAAGCACCTGCTTCTACCCATTTTGAAAAATAATCTGTTAGTACTAGTAAAAACCATACCTTTCCTTTGGCTTGTGGTAAGGGTCCTACTATATCCATTCCCCACTTCATCAATGGCCACGGGAAATAATCGGATGTAATAATTCTGCGGGTCGATGCATATTGTTAGCATATCGTTGACATTTATCACATTTGGCTACAAAATTTTTCGCATCTTTGTCCATTTTAGGCAGTAGTACCCTGCTCTGATTAGAGTTTTGACTAGAGACCTTCTACCTGAGTGATATCTGCAATGTCCTTCATGTACTTCTTTCATCACGTACTCAGTTTGATTAGGTCCGAGGCATCTTGCTAAAGGACCACCAAACATTTTGCGATATAAATTGTCTAGAATTAGACAGTATCGAGCGACTTTTCGTCAAAGTGCTTGAGATTCTTTCTTATCTTCAGGTACGATCCGATACTACAAAAAAATTACAATCTCGTTTCTGCAATCCCAGGTTAAATTATTGAATGTTACCTCGTGTTTATGCTGGTCGAGTGCTGAATGAAATAAATGTATTACAATGGCATTTTCTTCGCTCGTTACTTCTGCTACCGAAGCAAGGTTAGCTAACGCGCCTGCTTCTGCGTTTTCCTCTCTGGGTATTTGCACGATCTTCCATGATTGGAACTGCCTGACCAGTTCTCGTACCCTTTCCAGATATTGTTGCATTCGAGCCTCTCTAGCAGTGTAAGTCCCCTGCATCTGATTTTCCCCTGCATCTGATTTACTACCAAATAAGAGTCACTCTTAATCACGATTTGTTCTATCGAGAGTTCTCGTGCTAGTTCCAGACCTGCAACGACAACTTCATACTCTGCTTCATCGTTAGTAATAGGGTAACATTAATTACTTGCCTTATCGTTTCACCTGAAGGTAGTATTAAGACAATTCCTAAACCGTCTCCTTTAACATTAGAAGAATCGTCAGTAAATAAAGTCCATGTTCCTGGATTAGATCCAGTAAAAAATACTTCAGGAATTATATTTGTACTAAAATCTGCGACAAAATCTGCAAAAACCTGAGATGTTATTGCTGTCCTAGGTTGATAAACAATATCATATTCGCTTAATTCTATTGCCCACTTGGCTAATCTGCCTGACAATTCTTGTTTATGCAAAATATTTCTTAAGGAATATGAAGTTACAACAGAAATTAGATGACATTGAAAATATGGTCTCAATTTCCTAGCTGCCATGACCAAGGCTAAATCTAGTTTCTCTAGATGAGGGTATCTAGTTTCAGCATCTAATAAGGATTTACTTACATAATAAATGGGAGATTGCTTACCTTTGTCTTCCCTTACTAAGACTGCACTTGCAGCTACTTCTACAACAGTAAGATAAATGTACAGTCTTTCTCCATCCCTTGGCTTAGATAGTAAGGGGGGATTTGATAGATAAGCCTTCAAATTTTTGAGGGCTTGTTGGCATTCTTCAGTCTATTCAAACTGATTTTGCTTCTTTAATACTGAAAAGAACTTAAAACTCTTCTTTGAAGATCTCGAAATGAATCTTCCTAAAGCTGTAATCCTACCTGTCAATCTTTGAACCTATTTTTTTTATTTGTGAGTACATCAGGTATTTCTTCAATAACTTTAATTTAAAAAGGATTTACTTCAATGCCTCTATTATATACAAGAAAACCCAAAAACTTACATTATTCAACGCCAAAGGCGCATTTTTCTGGATTTAGTTTCATGTTATACCTGCGGAGGATCTCGAATATTGTTGAAAGATGTTGGAAATGGTCTTCGGCTTGTGCTGACTTGAACAACATATCATCGATGTATACTTCCATTGTATTCCCCAGATGTTCTTGGAACATCTTTGTCACCAGCCTTTGGTACGTGGCTCCAGCATTTTTCAAGCCAAATGGCATGGCTTTGTAACAATAAGTCCCCCTGTTTGTAATAAAGGAAGTTTTTCCTCGTCTAAGAGGTCCATTTTTATCTGATTATAACCAGGATATGCATCTACAAAACTTAATAGTTCGTGACCTGCGGTAGCATCAATCGTTGATCTATATGCGATAATGGGAATGAGTCCTTCGGGCATGCTTTGCTTAAATCAGTGTAATCTACACAAACTCTCCATTTACCATTCTTTTTAGGTACTACCATAATATTAGCTAACCAATTAGGATATTTTACCTCATGTACTGAATCGATTTTTAAGAGTTTCTGTACCTCTTCATCGATCACTTGATTTTTGAATGATCCCTGTTTCCTCTTCTTTTGTTTGACAAGTACGAATGATAGGTCTTCATTTAATTTATGAGTCATCACTTCCGGAGGTATACCTGTCATATCTGAATGGGAACATGCAAAACAATCTGAATTAGATTTGAAATATTCAATTAACTTACCTCTTCTTACTGGGTTTAGCCTTGCTCCGATATGAATTCTTCGTTCTGGATATTGCTCGAATAATGGAACAACTTCGAGTTCCTCAGTCGTCGTTTTTATTTTTTTAATTTTCCTCTAGCTCTTGAATAACATCTGTCCTGGAGTCAACATCCAGTTGTTTTGATGAAACCTCTGTTGAGATTTGATTTACCGGATCTTTATCATTTGCACCCGTATCCGTTTGAGCTGCTCTCGTGTCTTTTTGTTCAGTTTTCGCATCTCTTTGACTTGAGTGTATCACTGAGTTGATATTCCTCGAAATTTGTTGATCTCCTCGAATCTGTTGAATACTCCATTTTAAAGGGAATTTGATAACCTGATGTAATATGGACGGTACATCGTCCATGTCATGAATCCATGGACTTCCCATAATTACATTATAGGCCATATCCGTGTCAATGACTTGAAATTTTGTTTCTTTGATGACCCCTTCTGCGTAAGTGTTTAATTCAATCTCTCCTTTTGTAATGACAGTAGAGTTATCAAATCCAGATAGGGAACATGCTTTTGGTATTTCACGATCCCCCATCAACATCTCTTCCACGACTCTTAATAGAATAATATTCACTGAGCTACCTGGATCAATCAAGACTCGTTTTACATTAGTGTCATGTATAAGTAAAGATATTACCAGTGCGTTGTTGTGAGGAACCAGTAACCCATCAGCATCTGCATCATCAAATGTTATGCTATCATCTTCCAAAGTTTCACGAGTTCGCTTCTCGTGAGTTATTGTGAACTTTGCTGTATTCCTTGATGTAGTATAGATTACGCTATTAACCTTTTCTCCGCCATTTATCACATTTATTGTTCACTTTGGAGATGGTGGTTTTGGGGGCTCCTGTCTGTTCTTCATATATGCCTGCGTGCCTTTTTCACTAAACAACTCTGTTAGATAACCCTATTTCAATAAATGTTCTATCTCACCTTGTAATAATCTGCAGTCAGATGTTCTATGCCCGTGATCATTGTGGAATTCACACCAGAAGTTTGGATTTCTTCTGTTTGGATTTGATCTCATCTCTTTGGGCCATCGAACTTTATCTCCCATGCTTCCCAGAACAACAACTAGCTCAGAAGTACTCACATTGAAATTATAGTCTCCAATTCTCGCATTTGTGTTATTACCTCTGTTACGTTCATATCGATCCTTTCTGAATATTGACGATGATGAACTTGAATCTCTATTTGATGGTATTTGATCAGCCCGTATATTTTTGAATTCCGAACGAGCTTCCCGTCCCGAAGGTCCCATGTAGGGCTCATACCTATTTTTACCGGTCCTCTTCTCTGATTCTGATCGCCTTGAACTCATTTTTTCTTCTACCCTTGACTGAGCTATGGTATCCTCTACGATTCATAATTTGGTACTGTACCTGTTATAAACATCATTCCATGTCGTGGCTGGGAATTCTTGCAAGCTCTCTTTAAGTCTCCTCGTAGCTTCTGAGATTTTCTCATTCAAATTGCTTGCAAATGCCATGGCTGCCCAGTTGTCAGGTACTCTAGGTAAGAACATCCTTTCTCATTGGAATCTGTCTACAAATTCTCGAAGTAACTCTGTATATCCCTGTTTTACCTTGAATATGTCTTCCATTCTTTTTTCAACTTTTTTGCGCACCCGAATGTGCTTTTACGAACGAATCTGGAAGCTCAGCAAAAGAGTCAATAGAGTTTTCAGGCAAGAGAGAATACCACGTTAGCACTCTTTTGGTAAGAATCTCACCAAACTTTTTGACCAGCACAGATTCGATCTCTTGCTTGCTTAAGTCGTTGCCTTTTACTCCCATGGTGAATGTAGTGACGTGGTCGTGTGGATCAGTTGTCCCATCATATTTTGGTATATCATGAATTTTGAATTTTTTAGGAATCAGTAATGGTGCAGCACTTGGCTTCCATTGTTGTTGGGAATATTTATCAATATCAATCCCTTTGATGACAGGTGGTACGCCAGGTATTTGTTCAATACAATCATTTTGTTCCTTCATCTGTTTCTGCAAGGTTAGTATTAAAGATTGTAAATCAGAATTACTAGTCGTACCTAGTCTCCCTTCGAGTGATTCGTTAGGAGTTCCCCCACCTCCAGAATTAGACAGTCCTGAGTCTGGATTTTTCGCAGTTGCAGTATTATTTGGAGGAGGTGTTGGTGATACAGTTGGTAGCCCCCTCACGAAAGCCTAGAGAGCTTTATTCACATATTCAACAATTATTTGCTTCACAACATCTTGCTCTCCTATTTGCTCATTTCCAAGTTGGTCATTGTTTTGAGTAGTGGATCTTTCTGGGGTTGGTTCCCTCGAACCACATGGGGTTCCTTGAGGAGATGGATTTGGAGTTCCTATTGCCTGTTGGTTGTTGTCGTTGACGTTTGACATGATTCAGTTAAGTAAGAATAATTTGAAAAAAAGAAAGGATTATCAGATTCCCGACAACGGAACCAATTTGTTTAACCAAAGAACCGGATTCTTAGTCAAAGCTTATTTTAAGAAGTACTCAGGCTTCTAATAAATCAAGAAAGTCAATACAAATAATAATGGAAATAAGAACTGAGAATAGTAAGTGTCTCACCCCCTTTTTCCTCGAGCAGTCCGGGTTTCGACATTTTGGGACAATTCATTTCCTTTTGGAACGGGGTATGGAATTTAAAGAGTCCACCTAACGAATTAAAGTGCATTAGGGAACCTAAAGCAAATAACTCATAAACCCGTTTACATCACCAGATATTGGGTAAGGGCTCAAAATTACCTTGAGGGGAAGGTGTTAGGCACCCCTCGAGGTCCACAACGGTGGGTCCCGGCGAAACTCAATTTAAGCGAATTAGTCTTTAAAGGAAAATACAACAGTTTAAACAGATGGAGATTACTTTAAAACGGGAATTAAATGGGTCCTAAGTTTATTAGCGCATAGGATCATTTCCATGCAATACTCGGTAACCTTCCCCAAATTGAGGTGTTACGCGTAGCATTAGCGCATAGGTCATCATCTCCTTTACTACCCAGTTACCCTCTCTTTTTCAATTATTACCTAAGCGTTCTAGTAACATCCAATACGTACCTTATGCATGCAGTACCTGTCCCTTACCTATGGCCCTGGAGGTGTTTAGGACCTCTATTTAAGGAGGTTCTAGACTCACCTATGTTGCTTAAAAGGAGAAAACTAAGCGACAAACAAAAAACAGGTAGGACTATCACATAAGTAGCAATTAAGGGGGCTCATATTTACCTCCACAAATAGACAAACAGATGCACGCTATTCAAGCAATTTTTATGATTTCAGGATCCTATAGGCAGGATATCTAAATGAGCATAAACAGAATATATAACAGTTTTATTAAGGAAGGGCAGTGAGTACCTATCAGTTTGCTTACTGATTCTGTTATTTACTCTGAATCTGGGCACGTTTTCAAACAACAAGCAATCACAATTTTAAAACCCAGGATTTTAATTATCCTACAGGCTTGCCTAAGTGATAACCGAGTAGAATCCAATAGGCATAGTATCTAAGCTGTAAACCAGTTACTGATTTTTTTAACAGGCATATTTTATCTTTTAGCTCCTATAGGCATGACTTCTAAGTGATGGAACGGTTTATAAGTGTGATATCTAAATGCAGAAACTGATTTGTATGTTTCCCTATAGGCATGATATCTAAGCGCTAAAACTGATTTTGCACACATGTTTCTTATAGGCATGGTATATAAGTTTTGAAACTGATTTATACATTTCCTATAGGCATGATATCTAAGCGCTAAAACTGATTTTGCACACATGTTTCTTATAGGCATGGTATATAAGTTTTGAAACTGATTTATACATTTCCTATAGGCATGATATCTAGGTGGGTTAACCAGTTGCCAAGCAAGTTCAACAAGGAAGATCCTAGAAACATGATTTCTAATGTACATATGGAGATTCTGAAAATATGGTTCTTTGATGCAGAATTGATAAAACTAACTAGAAGCAGGATTTCTAGGATGCAAAGTGAAAATTCAGGATTACAAATAACGGGATAAGCCCTATAGGCATGGTTTCTAATGGCATGCATATAAAGAATTATCACACAACCTATAGGCATGATTTCTACTCGAATCCAACAAAGATATAAAAAAATCCCTCCCCTACTTCACTAATAACCCACATATCTGTTTTACAAAGATTATTATTACACAGACCAATACAAATGAATTACATAATAAAAATCACTATACTATAAGGAGTCTTGGCAGGCCGAAAGTCAACCTGGAAGACAGGCCTTAAATCAAATATGGAGTACACCAGTAGTTCATAATACATCAAATGAGCTTATGGTGTGTCAAAGTTCCCAAGGGCCTCAAGGACCCCGGGAAATGCTCACACCAGAACCTTTTCAAAGAAACATTTTTGTAAACAAGTTTGGAAGGCCAGCCTAGTGTGTCAGAGTTCGGAGGAGTCTCATGGACTCCTAGGCAGTGCTCAAACCGGGGAGCAGGACCCTAGAGATCTAAGAGTAGGAGTTGAAAATAGTATATAAAAGTAGGAGATCGTTTTAGTAAAAACAGTTTGGACTTTTCGAAGTGAATATGAACAAATTACAAGATTAAAAACTACAAACATAACCACATTTAGATGACTGAATTCAGACATGAATTCCAGTAGTTAAACAATCACCAAGAACACTGGAATAATAGACAGAATAGAGTCATAATTAAGTCAAAAAAGGTTTCCCATGGTTGGAATTGACTTAGTTCATTAACTATTACTAAGTGATCATATAGACAAGTATTAAACAGAGAAAAACATGCTGAAGTTAAGTTACTAATCTGACAATCATGCAGAAAGGGTAGCGGGATTTTAGAGCACCATTATCCTTGAAATAAGTACACAAATATCATGAATTAATCAGGAACATGTTATAGGTAAATTATCGACACATAAAACAGGACAGGAATTTAAGCATGCTAGTTGAGAAATAAGTAAACAAATGTCATGGATCGAACATGAATATGCTAAAGTGTATTAGCCATACTTGCATATTGGACAGGACAAATTAAAAGGAGTTAAGGCATGCTAGTTAACAGAAACATAGGGCAAATAGAGGCATGTTGATATCTATAGCAGACTGACTTCATAACATATTAAATAGGACATGATAATAGAAATAGTCATGCTGATCAAGAGCAATAAGCAGGAAGAACATAGGTCTAACTACATAGCATATTGAATGATAACAGAAGTGGAGGCATACCAGATAGGAGATAACAACAGGAAAGTGAAGCAAATAAGATCCAAGAGTCTAGCCTTGACTTTCAGCCGGCTGGACAAAGCAACAAGTAAAAGTAACAGAAAGAACTACAATTGAGAGTGTATAAATAAGAGCAAGAGTTTGTGTGTTTCTGTGTCTTTCTATGTGTGTTTGTGTGTTTTGAAAAATCAGAATGAGGGAATTATATAGCACTTAGCAGGGTGAAACAAATAAGGCAAATAATAATTAGAGTTCATAAATAAGGTATACAAATAAAATCAACCAGTTAATTAGGGCTAAACTCAATCAAATAATTCAACAGAATCCGAAAAACATCCTTTAAATTAGGAAAAATCAATTAACAGCCCAGTTAGAGGTTTAATAAGGCAAGAAATAAGTGAGAGTCCATTTATAGGTCGGTTAGAATAAATCAAAACCCATAAATTAGGTCAATAGCATAATTAAGGAAATTAGTACCAATTTATGATTCACAAATAAGGAAAATAGGTAAAAATCACAGAAAGTAACAATCTGAGCAGAAAAATATAATTTCGAACCCTAATTGAGTGAATAAAATCAGTTAACCCCTATTAATTAAAGAATAACATGAAAATATTGAAACAATCAGTGAGATAAGCATAAACCCTAGGGATTAGAACATAGGTATGAAAATCAGTCGAACAAGTAAAGAAAACTACCGTTAAACACTTAAAAAATTTAGTATTTTTTGCAGAAACTTAAAGGGATGAAACCCTAGTTTTAGAGAAAACAAAAATCGCTTAATAATAAGAGAACACAAATTTTTTTTAAAGAGAAATAACAAATAACCTTAAAATTATCTCACATCTACAAGGATCTGAACAGATTCGAGTAGCAAGAGATTAAGTTTTATAAAATGACAGAGATGAGAAGAAAATCTGGTTTGGAACCATAGATTTGAGCCATAAACATGAAGATAATAGTACTCACAAACGGAGATGAACATAGGCAGATTCATCGAGAAAAAATGAAAGGTTTTGGACCAAATTTGAGTTGAATCTCTTAGATATTCCACCAAACAACGACAAAATCGAACAACCAGTGAAGATATGAGGCCGACTGGGGCCTAAAATCGATGGGAAACTCTATAGATTGAAGGGTTTCTAGTGACGACAGCTAAGGTTAGGGGAGAGTTTGAGAGAGAATGGAGGAGGGAAAGGATTTGGGGGCCGCAGAATTGGAGAAATGAGTAGGGTTTGGGGGGTTTCAGGTAATTAAAAATGGTAACCACATCCTGGACCGTCGATCTCTAAGATCAACGACCATGATTTGATCTGGTTGTTGGGCGGGTCAGATAGGAGATTGGGCTGTGGGTATTTTAATTATGCTAAGGGTAGTGGTTTGGGCCAGATCCGAAAAATGAAATGAAATTAAATTAAAAGAGGCCATTTATTAAATACCCAATTAATTCGATAAATAATTTATAAAATAGCTAATAAATAATAAAAAATGCTATTGATGCATAAAAATGATTTAATATAATTACTTAATATTATAAAAATATAAAATGTCATTTTCTTGTGAAATAAAGTAATTATGCACTTGTGGGCTATTATTGCAAAGTTATTGCAATTATAACCCTAAAATGTAAATATGGCCATTCATGAAATAATTAAAGCTTAGTATAAATATAAATAATAAAATTAATCAATAAAAATTATCATAAAATCATTTGTGATGTAATTAGTAATTATTTATATAATAAAAATACTTGGATACATTAATTAAAACTCCTTTAAAAATGCAAAATTATGGAAAAATATTAAATGATGCTCATGCGTTGTTTTGAAGATATATGCATTTGAAAATAATATAGGGAAAAATTGGGTATCGACATATGCCTCTCTTTACCCGGGAAGGATGAAAGAGTTATCGGGTAAAGATATGATGGCCAATTTTGACCGAGTAGGGTGATTCGAGAGACATAGGCCACACTCTGGTTTCCGAGCTGCCTACATATTCCTAGTTTTATAGGAATCAGGCCGTGTGTAGTTCTGGATTCACTGGCGAAATATACCGATGAAGTTATCACAAGAACGGACATAAGGTTTTGAATAGGTGAAATGGTTACAGTGAGCAGTCATGTTTGAAATAGTGTGAAGGAAATGGAGAAGGATTGCTCCCGTCGGGGTAATCAGGTCACCTATAAATGAAAGACGCACTGCAAGCATATATCTTTGCGTGAATTTAAACATGATGCAAATTCCCTTCAGACTATGAGAATTGTCTTCGGACAGTTGAGGATGACGTCCTTAGACCATGATGTCTCGGGCCATGAATTGTGCGATAAGGGATTAACAGGCCATGAAATGATGTTCTCGGTCCATGAAAATGGTGCCTCCAAACCATGACACCTTTGAATAATGATATGCAAGTTTGAGAGATCCTTAGGCCATAGCATGGTGTCTTCCGGCTATGAGTATGGTGCCTTCAGACTATGATGCCTTTGGACAAGCTGGCGATAATTCAGCCCATGAGGTGCAAAGACATGATGCTAGGAGTGATAAAACAAGGCTTAGTCTTGCATGGAGTTGAGGGCAGAGCTTAGCCTGAGAGAATAGAATAAATAATGCAAGGGAGACAATTCTTAGTCTCGTGCGGGATTCGGGACAATGATTAGTCCCATGCAAAGAGAAGGCAGGGTTTAGCCTTATGCAAGTGAAGGAAATGTTTAGCCTTATGCAGATAGGGATGCAAGGCTTAGCCTCATGCGGGATTCGGGACAGGTCTTAGTCCCATGCAAAGTTCAGGACAGGGCTTAGTCCCATGCAAAGAGAAGGCAATGCTTAGCCTTATGCAAGTATGGAGGCAGGGATTAGCCTCATGCAAAGTTTGGGACAAGGCTTAGTCCCATGCAAGGTGAAGACAATTCTTAGCCTTATGCGAGTAGGGAGGCAGGGCTTAGCCTCATGAAAAGTTTGGGACATGGCTTAGTCCCATGAAAGGTTCGAGACATGGCTTAGTCCCATGCAAAGAGAAGGCAATGCTTAGCCTTACGCAAGTGAAGGCAATGTTTAGCCTTATGCAGATAGGGAGGCGGGGCTTAGCCTCATGCAAAGATTGAGACCGAGCTTAGTCTCATGCAAATAGAAGGCAGAGCTTAGCCTTATGCAAATATGGAGGCAGGGCTTAGCCTCATGCGAGATTGAGACAGAGCTTAGTTGCATGCAAATATAAGGCAGAGCTTAGCCTTATGCAAATAGGGAGGCATGGATTAGCCTTATGCAAGATTTGAGACAATGCTTAGTCTCATGCAATGAATAAATAATAGGTGATAACAGAGTATTTATTATCTAGGAATGAGTTCAGTATCTTTGTTGTTATGAAAGCGGTGATTCCAAGGTGTGCATATTCCTTGTCCTGCATTCAAAGAAAAATCGTGAGTTTTGCAGGGGGGAAGGTTGGTTANTTGAACAGGATCTTCGTCTGCTTGCTTGATTTGCTTCGCTCTGTCTGAAGATCCTGTTCAAATTATTGGGGCAGCATTTGCTAAAGCAGAGTTTATTTCAAAAGCAGGCATGCATAGTTTTCAAAGACATAGTAAAATATAGTTTAGAAATTGGTTAGATGAACCAGTGACTGTGGAACGATCAGAGACATTGCGACTTCTTCTGCTGTATAATTTTGAGGGTCCTCCTCAAAATTCTTCCCCAGTTAACTAGACAACATTTCTGACTGCTCTATACGTTGCGATTGAATGAACTTGCTTCGGAATTTTGAGGGTCCTCCTCAAAATTTTGCCCAGTTTCTGATGATAGGAAAAATAGAAATTTTATTGAATTGTGAACGAACCCACATGGCTCCCTACGTATCCCTCTTAAATGGGGGTAAGGTCGAGCGTAGTTCAATTTAAATCCTCTACTTCTCTGACGATCTCCATGGGTATTGCATCCTCTTCTTCTGAATCACTATCCTTTTGTTGTGTTGTCTGATTACATGTCACAGTTGTCGGTTCATCGAGATAGGAAATAATAATGTTGTATGAATAAAGATACGAGAGAAAAATTGTAATAATAAACATCAATTCATTGAAAGCGTTAAACAAAAGTGATTTTTCAAAAAATTTAAATAACCTTTTTGGAATATTGAAAAATATTATTTAGGACAAAAGAAAAAGTGCAAAAGTGGAAATCATTTTTTAGAAAAGTGAACAATGCTATTCAGCCTTGCTACCCCGCAACTTCTCGGGCCCTTGATGGTCTAATAGTCCAGTTCTCGAGGAATGCTCCTCTCTCCACAGCTTGGATAGTAGGGCCTTCCTCCTCCTCCTCCTTCTCGACAATTACACAACAGTCCATGTCATCATCTTCCAAGAACAAATTCCTTAATGCCGCCAATGCTTCTTCTTCCTCTGATCCCCATATAATATCGGCCTGATGGAAGGTCTGATTCAGTGTGGCACAAGCTGCTCAAGTGGATAGTATGGACCACGCCATGGTGGTGACCACTCTTGGTATTCTTTCCAGGTGTTTGGTATCCCAACCCAAAAGTGGTACCATGGTGCTTCGGCTGTATTGGTTTGGATATGCCCTGAAGATTCTTACCAAGCCCTTTGCCGGGCTCATATCCTCTCAATGCTAGCATTCTTGCTATCTTGCTACTCCATCACTTATATTTCTCGATCGCGTTGAACCGCTCGATAAGATAGTAGGTTTCTCCACCTAACCTTATTCTGTTTTCAATCACCGGGATAGTTTGACTAGTGTAAATAGGGTTGCTCCCATCTCCATGGATAATTACTTCCTGGTGGTTCTATTCAAACATCACGACCTGATGTAAAGAAGATGCTACAACCCCAACAACGTGTATCCATGGTTGTCCCAACAACAGATTGTAAGAGGAGGATATGTACAATACATGAAACTCAACATCAAACCATGTAGGACTCATCTGTAGGCAGAGATTAGTTTCTCCAATGGTAGCTCTCTGAGACCCGTCGAATGTTTTCACATTCATTGTTCCCTCTTATATCTCATGTAGGCCTTTGCCCAACCTCTTCAACATTGTCAATGGGCAAATGTTGAGGCTGGATCCTCCGTCAATAAAAACTCCGGCGATAAAATTATATTCGCATTGCACTGTGATGTGCAGTGCCCTGTTGTGATTCAACCCTTCAAGCGGCAGCTCGTCCTCGTGAAAGGTGATTTTATGGCTTTCTAGCACCTGCCCCACCATATTGTCCATTTATCCACCAGTGAAGTTGTTGGGTACATATGCTTCACTCAACACCTTCATTAGAGCATTCCTGTGTGCCTCTGAATTTTGTAGCAGTGACATGATAGATATCTGGGCGGGATTCTTGCTCAAATGATCGACGACTGAAACTCTTGCAAGTTCTTTCCTCCAGAGGTCATCCGAACCAGTATCAATAATGGACGGTTTGTTGGAGGCCTGCTTACTAGTCTCTCCCAAATGCTCAAGTGTATAAACCCTTATTGTTCTGGTCATTCCTTGTGCATCGCCTGATTCTTCCGTCTTTGACTTTCCCTTTCGTCTAGCCTCGACCACATAATCCCAAGGCACAATATTGGAACTGAAGGCTGGTGTGGATGCCATCGTTACAATGAAAGGTATGTACACCTCCACTTCAAATGGAGTGAGTATTGCTGCAGGTGGCGTTACTTCTACTTCTAAAGGAACCGATGCGGCTACCTCGACTTCAACTGGCGACTGTACCTGCACCACAATGGGATTGAGTATGACTGCAGGTTTCTTAGGATCGTCACCTTCTCGAATAAGCCCGATTGATCTCTCGGTATCCCACTCTTTATCAATTTCTATCACATTTACCCCTCCACCCCTATGATCTGGGAGAGGATTGTTGCGGATATTGGGTGCAGCTTCCTTCGCCTGTATGACCTTACTATCAATTAGTGTTTGTATCTTGTTTTTCAAGGTGCGACACTCATCAATAGTGTGTCCCTTCATGCCGGAATTATATGCACAAGTCTTGTTGGATTGACCCATTGAAATGAATTCTCCATTGCCACAACGGGAATAAGGGTGACATATCTAGTGACTTTCAACCTTTCGTATAACTGGTCGATGGGTTCAGCAATGGCGATGTACTGTCTAGGTGGTTTGCCGTCAAAATTAGGCCTGGTTTTTTGGTAGTTTGGATGAGTTGGAGGTGTCTGATAATAGAATGGTTGAGTGTTATAGGTGTGGTAGGCGGTAGCAGGTTGAGAATATCTAGGAGGTGATGATTGGTATGTGGGTGGAGGTGTTTGGTATGTGAGTGGAGGGGTCTGGTATACAAATGGAGTTTTGGGTCCTTGGGCAACATTACTGTTCCCACATCTTTCTTCTTCGATATACCACTTGATTGCAATGCTTTATTCGTGGCCTGCAATGCCTTGAAAGTTGTCACCATCCCGCTTTTAATACCCTTTTCAATCCTTTCTCTGAGTTTGATGATATCAGAGAACTTATGGCTCTCAATGACCATTAGCCTTTCATAATACTGTGGATCCTGTGCCCAGACAAAGAACTTGTTCATCTATTCCTCGTCCAATGCTGGTCTAACCTTGGCTGCTTCCGACCTCCATCGAGTAGCATACTCGTGGAAAGTTTCAGCTGGCTTCTTCTTTAAGTTCTGGAAATAGAAGACATCCAGCGCATTCTTCGTATTAGATCTGAACCTGTCCATGAAGTCGGACGCCATGCTCACCCAATTAGCCCACTTATTAGGATTCTGGATTATGTACCAGGACAGGGAATCTCCGGTAAGACTCCTCATGAAGAGCTTCATTTGAATTCTTTCATTTTTTTCGACCACCACGAGCTTGTCACAATAAGTCCTCAGATGAACCTTGGGATCACCCGTTCCGTCAAACATTTCGAACTTTGGAGGTTTGTAACCCTCCGACAGTTCCACATCCGGTCGTATGCATAAATCCTCATATTTCAAACCTTCTATTCCTTTTCCCCCTTCAACACCTTGAACCCGACTTGTCAACTTCTTGAGCTCTTCAGCCATGTTCTTGATGAGCAGGTCCTTCTCAGAGGATTCTGGTGCATAGGAGATTGGTTGAGTGGAGTGAGGTAGGGTTTCTACGTATATAGGGTTGTTCTGGTGAAGGCCAGGAGTTTGGGAATAATGACGATCATTGGTGGAGTTTTGGGGTTCGAGAATAATTTGTGGGGTATTTTGGGGAGTATGGTAGGTGTTTTGTGAGTATTGAGTAGGGATATGCTGATTTTGAGGAGGGGTTGTATACTGGTGAGGTGTGGGAGGATTTTGTGGGTGTTTGTTGGTGTGTTCTGAGGTGGTGCAGGGTTCTGGGTATCTGGGACATTCAATGTGAGGGAGATATTTGCCAAGTTACGGACCTGCTCAAGCTCGTCCTGTAGTGCAAGTATCTTCTGCTCAAGTCGTAAAACCAAATCATTCGGGGCTTGAGTTCCCCGTCCATCGGAAGTTTCCACATTCTCAACATGTGCAACGTTGTCTGTTCTGATGCCGTTCATATCATCCATCTTAGCTTTCCCTTTGCCTTTCGGTACACTTGGAGGAGGAGAAGGTGGAGGGCCCCTGGATCTGGCATGATAAGATGATGATGCCATTATGCGTGAACCAACCTTGGGGAATGGGAATAATCAAAAAGGAAAGAAAAATGAAAAGGTAACCAAGTTAGTAACGGTTCCAAAAAGAGTATTTGCAATATCTAAACACATAGTACGGGAATGTAAATTCGCGTCCTAATTTGGGAGCCTCGTTGTGCCCGAGGTAGGCCTAGTGAAAAGTTGATTTGGAGAATTTTAGTGCCAATAATTGCCTCATTTCATTAATGTAAAAGTAGATGAATCTAAAACGACACTAAATAAGATAAGTCATTAATGTCACTCGGCCTTATTACATTTGGAAAAAGCATGTAAATCTAATATACTTGGTCCCAGAAGGACCTTCCCAGGCTTGATCTTCTTGGCTCCATCGATCAGGTTCCCCAGGTCGTGCATGCCCAACATCAGGTATACTCTCACTATATGTCCTTCTTCGCTTCCCTCAGCATTCTGGCAGTCGGCGACTCTTTTTCCTCATCTTCCCTTCCAGCTCCATCAGACCCCGCTCTAAATATTCTAGCCTTTCATTAGATTTGATAGACCTTTCCCTCCATTCATTGATCAGTTCCATATCAGTATTGTGTTGCTCCAGATGCTCGGTCTCGGACTCATGAACCCTTTTTGCACAGTTTATTGTATTTCACTTAGGCTTCAGCAACTTCGTCTATGACCCTGTTTCCCCGATCGATTCCCGGCTCAACTATCCCTGCTATGTTGTCTTCCAACCATGATAGGTAAAAACGTATATGACCTACGTGGTAGTCTGGATCGATGGTGTCCCTTTCTACAATAACCTTTAGATTCCACATATGCTGAGCTTCACATTTGTACGGGATGTCGTCATCCTGAGAATCTGCCCTGTAATGACTCATTTTAGAAACTCGCGGTATGACTTGCTTCTTGCCTGAATGCCTCATAACCCTGATGGGAACATAAGGCTATATGCCCCTTAACCCGATCAACACCAGGTGCGGAGCGTCCCTAGATCTGATGATGAACTCACTGGTAGGGAACCATTCGAACATCCATGGAACCTGGTCCTCAATCGAATTGTCAAAAAATTGCGCCCATTCTGTAGCATTTTCCAGTTGAACAAACCTTTTTGGGATGTAAGTAATTCTCTTAGGGTGATGTAAGTCTATTGATCACGCTCAACTATGTCTTGTAGAAGACTAAGCGGGCGTTGCAAATATTATCCGGGGTATTACACCCAGAGTCGATCCCACAGGGAATTTACGTATCAATTGAGTCTATAAA
>ML312126.1:0-38239 GCA_005239505.1 Nicotiana paniculata | reverse complement strand
AAAGTGGGGGGTGGGGGGGAGGGGCGGGTGTTTTAGGTTAAGAGGGGTTTAGAAAAAGAAACAAAAACAAAAAAAACAAAAAAAAAAAACTTACTTGACGCATTGCACCAACCGCGCCCAGCTCCACGGTCGCAGTCGCGGACGCTGGGCAGCAACCCACTTAATTACCGCGTCTAGGTCCGCGGCCGCGGTGACCAAAATAGTGGCCTACGCAATCTCCTCGCTCAGGGCCGCGGTTGGGACTACTGTCACGGTTCGACACTCCACAATATTTTATGTTTTCTTCAATGTTTTACCTATCTGGGGTTAGCTTTTGACCCCGACTCCTCCCGATGTGCACAAATCTTTCCCTGCACACTAATAGCCTGGTTAGCATCGTTCACATCAAATAAAACAACAAAACAAAACAAAAACCAAAGAACATCATGGGTTGCCTCCCAAGAAGCGCTTGATTTAATGTCGCGGCACGACGAATTACAACAAACAATGGGTTGCCTCCCAAGAATCACCTGATTTAACGTCGCGGCACGATGCAGGATCTAATCATCACTCTTAACTCGTGTACTGGGGCTCTTCCAAAGTTATTACCGCTCTATCCCCTTTTTATTCGGCCATCCCAAGGTAATGTTTCAACCTATGCCCATTCACCGTGAACTTGTTTGTCCCATCTTTTGATTCAATCTCCACGGCTCCACTTGAGAACATTTGTACCACTCTGAAGGGTCCTGACCATCAGGACTTCAACTTAGCCCGAAACAACCTCAATCATGAGTTATATAGCAACACTAAATCTCCAGGTTTGAAGTTCCAATCCAAGATGTGCTTATTATGCGTCAGTTTCATCCTTTCTTTGTATAGTCTAGCACTCTCGAATGCCTGGAACCTGAATTCCTCCAGCTCATGCAACCCAGTGACTCTGTTGGTGCCCGTTATCTCCATATCTAAATTCAGCTGCCGCAATGACCACACTGCTTTATGTTCGAGCTCTATCGGAAGGTGGCATGCCTTTCCAAACACCAACTTGTATGGTAACATGCCAATTGGAGTTTTAAAGGTTGTGCGGTATGCCCACAATGCATCATCCAGCTTCTTCTCCCAATCGGTCCTTGTTGCACTCACTGTTTTTGTAAGGACACTTTTAATATACCTATTGGACACTTCAACTTGCCCGCTTGTTTGTGGGTGGTACGGTGAGGCTACCTTGTGGCGAACTACATATTTCTCCAACAGGTGTCTGAACGCTCTATTGCAAAAATGAAAGCCACCATCACTGATTATAGCTCTTGCGGTGCCAAAACGTGTGAAGATGTTTTTCTTTAGGAAACTTGTCACCCGTTTTGCATCATTGGTTGGGAGAACCACCGCTTAAACCCACTTGGAGACATAGTCAACTGCAACCAATATATATATGTTATAGACAACTGCAACCAATATATATTTGTTACCGTATGAGCTGACGAATGGCCCCATGAAGTCGATCCCCTACATGTCAAACACCTCCACCTCTTGAATTGTGGTCATTGGCATCTCATGACGGCGGGATATGTTGCCTGTCCTTTGGCATTCATCACAGCTTTTGACCCAAGCATGGGTATCCTTGAACAGTGTAGGCCAATACAATCCTGATTCCAACACCTTTGTTGTTGTCCGGATTCCTCCAAAGCGTCAACCATATGGTGAAGCATGGCAAGCCTGCAAAACAGAAGGTTGATCTTGCTCGGGGATACACCTCCGGATCATGTTATCAACACATATCTTAGACAGTAGAGGTTTGTCCAAGTAATAAACACGACAATCACGGAAGAACTTTTTCTTTTGAATTGAGGAGAGGTCATAAGGTACAATACCACTTGCTAAGTAATTAGTAATATCAGCATACCATGGTACCTCCTCCATTGTCACAGCGAGTAACTGCTCATCCGGAAATGTCTCAGTGATATCTTCAACCTCCATTCTCTTTTCCGCTCCTTCCAACCTCGAGAGGTGGTCCGCCACTTGGTTGTCCGTCCCCTTTCTGTCACGGATTTCCAGGTCAAATTCTTGTAGAAACATAACCCACCGAATCAAGCGTGGCTTTGACTCCTTCTTTGCTATCAAGTACCTAATTGATGCATGGTCATTATAAACAATGATTTTTGACCCAATTAAGTACGTCCTGAATTTGTCGAAGGCAAACACTACAGCGAGCATTTCCTTTTCCGTGACAAAGTAGTTCAGTTGTGCACCATTAAGTGTCCTACTTGCATAGTAAATCGGGTGAATCATCCTATCCTTGCGCTGTCCAAAAATTGCTCCTATAGCATAATCATTGGCGTCGCACATGAGCTCGAATGGTTGCTCCCATTTGGGTGCAACAATGATGGGTGCATTCACCAATCTCTTCTTCAGCTCCTCAAATGCTAACCTGCAATCATCAGAAAACACAAAGGGCTGGTCTTTTTCAAGCAGCTTACATAAGGGGTTAGAAATCTTAGAAAAATCCTTAATGAACCGCCTATAGAATCCGTCGTGCCCAAGGAAACTTCTCACTGCCTTTACCGAAGTGGGTGCTGGAAGTTTCTCGACCACATCAACTTTGGCCTGGTCGACTTCAATTCCCTTTTTGGACACTCTATGCCCCAACACTGTTCCTTCTTGTACCATAAAATGACACATCTCCCAATTCAGCACCAGATTTGTCTCCACACATCTTTTGAGCACTCTTCTTAAGTTGTGAAGACAATATTCGAATGAATCCCCCACTATGGAGAAATCATCCATAAGCACCTCTATAATCTCCTCAATAATGTCAGTAAAATGGCTAACATGCACCGTTAGAATGTGGTCTCTGCATTGCAAAGACCAAAGGGCATTCTACGAAAGGCAAAGATGCCATACAGACAAATGAAGGACATTTTTTCTCTATCTTCCGGGGCTATTGAGATCTGATTATACCCCGAGTATCCGTCCAATAAATAGAAATGGGATCGCCCAGCTAACCTATCCAACATCTGGTCAATGAAGGGCAAGAGGAAATGGTCCTTTCGGGTGGCTGCATTTATTTTTCTATAGTCCATGCAAATCAGCCACCCCGTGACTGTATGAGTTGAGATCAAATCGTTCTTTTAATTTTGTACAACCGTCATTCCTCTATTTTTCGGCACACACTAGACAGGGATGACCCAATTGCTATCAGAGATGGGGAAGACGATGTCCGCATCCAACCACTTGATCACTTCCTTCTTTACTACTTCCTTCATATTTGGGTTCAGCGGTCTTTGATGTTCCCTGGAAGGTTTGTGCCCCTCCTCCAGAAGAATCTTATGCATGCAGAAGGCTAGGCTGATACCCTTTATGTCTACCATGGTCTAACCAATGGCAGTCTTGCATTCTTGCAATACCTGCAATAATTGTTCTACCTGCGCAGCTAGAAAACCAGATGATATAATAACAGGCAAAGTAGAATTGAGTCCTAATAAAGCATACCTGAGGTGGGCTGGATGTGGTTTCAAGTCCAGCTGTGGTGGTTCCTCTATTGATGGTTTTGCAGGTGGTGTCACTCTCTCTTCTAAACGTAAAGGCTCGAACTGAGGTTCCCTTTTCCAGAATCCTTGACCCTCGAGGGCCATGACCCACTCTGCCGACCCATCACCATCCATTTCTTCTAAATTTGTCAAGCAGACTCCCAATGGATCTTTGACATTAAGGGTCGCATCCTCTTCTTGCAGTATCACATCCACAGCCTCCACTAGTGAGCAGTTTGCATATTCACTGGGTCTCCTCATGGATTGTTGAATGTTGAATATTACTTCTTCATTTTTCAACCTCATTTTTAGTTCTCCAGTCTCACAATCAATCAACGCTCTTCCAGTGGTTAAGAATGGACTTCCCAAAATTATGGGTATCTCCTCATCTACCTGGCAGTCCAGAATAACAAAGTCTGCAGGGAATACAAATTTTTCCACTTACACCAGCACATCATCAAGAATTCATGTCGGTCTTTTAATCGTGCGATCATCCAGTTGCAGCAGCATTGAGGTCGGCCTAGCTCTGCTAATGCCCAGTTATGTATATATTTCCAAGAGCATCAATTTTATGTTGGCTCCCAAGTCACACAATGATTTCACAAAAGCATAACTCCCAATAGTACACGGAATAGTGAAGCTACCTGGATTGGACATTTTTTGGGCCATAGGTCTTGTCACTACCGCGTTGCATGTATGTGTTAGAGTTATAGTGGACAGGTCCTGGAAGTCAAATTTCCGTGACATCAGGTCCTTCATCATCTTTGCATATCCTGGCATTTCCCTTAAAGCATCCATCAGGGGAATATTCAATTGAATCTGGTGAAGCATCTCCATGAATTTCCTGTATTTATCATCTTTCTTTTGTTTTGCCAATCTTTGAGGGAATGGTGCGGGAGTCACTCTTTGTCCATTGCTTGTTGGCTGTTCTTTGTTGGAAGCTTGTGGAACAAGAGGTACCACCTGTTCTGAGACTTGTTCACCCTCTTTTGTCTTACCCTTGTTAACATGTGTCTGTTCAACTACCACTTCTGTGAGTTCTGCTGATTCATCTGCCTCTAATGGAACTGGAGTGGCTGGCGTAGTCTCTGTTCTGGATTGAGCAACTTCTTGCTCTCTGTCTAAATCTCTCCCATTCCGGAGACTTACTGCCATTAGCTGATTTGGGTTTTGCTCCTTTGGGTTAATATTTGTGTCTCCTGGCAATGTTCCTTTGGGGCGGTTGTTTAAGTCCATGGACAGCTGTCCCAGTTGAGTTTCAATGCCTTTAATTGTTGACTCATGTGCTGCCAACTTTTCCTGCATCTTACCATTTGTTCCCATGAGTTGCTGCGGCATGCCCCTAATTTCTACCATGTTGTTGTCTTGCTGCTGATGAGGTGGATGATTTGCCAATTGTTGTCGGTGTTTTTGTTGATAGCCCTGTTTCCTTTGATATGGAACCACTTGGCCTTGTGGCCGTATACCTCCAGGTTGTGGCATGTTGGGCATGTATTGCTGGTTAGGTGTTGGCCCCCATTGTTGTCCTCCTTGCCTCTTATCCCCAAAATTATTAACATAATTCATGTCCTCTATGAAGCCCTGGTTATCACTCTCTCCACTCCATGAGCACACATAAGACTGATTAATGCAAGGGGTACACAATCCTCCATTTGTTGTATCAACAATATGCACTTGCTTTGTACCCATCTCGTCAATATTCTTTGTTAGTATACTTATTTGAGTCATGAGCGTCGCTATATTCTCTACATGTGAATTGTTTGGGTCAAGAGGCACCGAATGCACTATTGGTGTCAGGGTCGTACCTCTCGTCATCCAGCCTGAATTCTGAGACATCTTATCGAGAAGAATCTTGCACTCTGTGAATGTCTTGCTCATAAATGCACCCCCAGCTGAAGCGTTTAAATTAGCTTTCAAATCGTCTGCCAAACCCATGTAGAATCTCTGGCCAAGCATCTGGTCTGGAATTCCATGGTGTGGACACTTCACTAGCATCCCTTTGAACCTTTCCCATGTTTCCTGCAAGGTTTTAGTAGGTTTCTGCTTGTACTGCAATACCTCATCAATCTGCCTTGCAGTCTTGTTGGGAGGATAGAACTTGTTTAGAAAGTTCTTGACTAATTCATCCCAAGTGGCAATGGAATTTATCGGGAGCGAATTCAGCCAAGTCAGAGCCTCTCCAGTCATCGAAAATGTAAAAAGTAGCAGCTTGATGGCTTTCGGGGTCACATTCGGGTGCCTTTGGGTCACACAAATTGACAAGAAAATTTTCAAGTGTTTTTGTGGGTCTTCAATGTGTGACCGGGAGAACAGTCCCTTATTATGCAACAGATACAACATGTTGTTGGTCATCTGGAATGTCTCCGCTTGTATTTGGGGCACAGCAATGACGGTGGCCAGGTTGTCAGCAGTTGGCCATGCTCAGTCATAAAGAGCAGCTTCTGGCACAAGAGGTGCCACCACTCCATTATTCAGATCAACCCGGTTGTTCTGATTGTTTGCATCGACGTCATCCACGTTGTCTTCAATTTCGATTTGGTGTTTTTGTTGTGACTGTTTGTTCTTCTTGTTGGCACGGTTTAATGCCATGAATTTTTTCTCGGGGTCTGAGAGTCCTTCGAAAAGTTCACAAGCCCGCGAAGAGATTCTAGGCATACACCTGAGTCACAGGAGAGTTCAACGTGAGAATTTCAATGGAAAAGTTTATAACACCGTAGAAAATTGGTCTAAACTAAAAATCCTAGCAATTCTTCTAAGTTGTAATAAATAACACAGTTAGTTCCCCGACAACGGCGCCAAAATTTGATCACGCCCAACTATGCCTTATAAAAAGGACAAAGCGGTCGCTGCAAATATAATTCGGTTTAAGTCTGAAATCGAATCTACAGGGAATTAACCTATTCGCTACAACTCTTAATAATGCTAGTAACAAGCTCAGACAATTTCCAAATGCAAGATTTTTATCAATAAGCAATGGAATTTATTTAACTAAAGTAAAATGATGATAAAACTAACTATAATCAGAAATAAAGATGAATTCAAGGGTAGAAAGATCTAGGGTATTGATTTCCCCAATTGCCAGATTAATTCTTAACTCTTTAGCTATAATCTCGCCGGAATTCTCTATGAGGATTATGAGTTATGGTCTACCGTAATCATCTCTTGATCAATTATGATAATTTACTAGAATCATTATTTCGAACTACTCTACCTAACAATTTATGCAACTCAAGATTATCCCACCAAAGCTTCCTTATTTCTAAACCCACTTTTAAATTCAAGTAATTAATCTCTTCAATTGCCCAAAAGTGATGTTGTTCAACAACAATCTAACCAAGCATTCTTTCTCAAGCAACACAAGACAATTAGACACAACTAATCAAGGGCTCATTCAATTAATCACAATACAAAACGTAGTTGAACAATCATAGAATAACACGGCTCGATTATATCAGAAGAGAGTTAAAAACTTCATCCAATAATTGGTTCCTTCAACCCTAGACTGAATGTTTAGCTACTCATATTAAAATAAAACAACGTAATAATATGGTTCATGATTCACAATTAATGGTAAAAATAAGAAGAAGAAAAAATTCTAAAGATGGCTTGATCTCCTCTCACTTGTTCTTGCCTCCAATTGAGTCTAAAACAAGCTTCAACTGACTTTTGGGCGAGTTTTGGGTGCTTATAGGTTTAGGTCAATTGCCCGGGAATTTACACTTTAGCCCCTGAAAACTTCTGTTGTTAAATCCTCGATCACGGTCGCGGTCTCAACCGTGGACCCGGCCGCGCTTGTTCACTAGCTTTCTGTTTTTGCACCGCGTTCCATCGCGCCCAGGTCCGTAGTCGTGGACCTGGCTTTCACTGCTTTCTTTGCCTTTTCTTGCTCTTTTTAATCCGGGCTATCATTGATTGGCCTTGTATGTACATAATTGACTCCAAAACGCTCTTCATCTTCCTCCTAGCTCGGAGTAGCTCCTGCACGATATAAAAATCTCAATTAGAGCATTTTTTAATCTTTTATCATTTAAACATCAATAAAGCATGGTTAAACTACAGTATAAATAGCGTATACATTGCATAATATAGGATACTATCACCTGGCTACCACTCTAAATATTAAGAACAATAATAATGTAGGGAAATACCTAGGCTTCCCAATTACAAATCTTCAACCAAAAAACTCAGACTACCAATTCATACTTGACAGAATAAACACAAGACTAAAAGGATGGAAGGCCAAACTCTTAACATTATCGGGAAGATTAACCCTTGTACAATCAAGTCTATCAGCCATTCCAACCCACTCCATGCAACTGAATCTCCTACTAGCTAAGACTAGAAACAATATTGATCGAATCCAGAGAAAATTCCTATGGGGCTCTACCAGAGACCATAGGAAATACATCATATCAGTTGGGTAACTTCGTCTAAGCAAGAAGGAGGCCTTGGGCTATACAAAGCAAAAGGAAAAATGTAGCCTCTTCTCAAACCTACTTTAGAGATATCTTTCCAATCCTAACTCTCTCTGGGCCCAAGTGATAAAAGGCAAATACAAAAGCAACGCGTGAAGGAATACTATTAGTTATACAAATAATGACTCTTACATCTGGAAAAGCAGTGCAAAAGCTTACTTATTATTCTCCAAAGGGCTAGCTTGGAACGTGAGAAATGGATGGCAAATAAGCGTTTGGGAAGACAGATGGATTCTTGGCACACACACACTAAGAGAATTAATAGAAGGTCCCCTAACTAAAGAATATACCAACACAAATTTGAGTACTCTTATCAATAATAAAAATTGGAACCTAGAAGCTCTGTCATACAACCTACCAACTACAATTACTGACCTTATAACAAATTCATATATACTCTTCTCTGAAAACATTATGACTCATTCTTCTGGAAAGAAAGAAGATGAAAACCTCACAACCAAATCAGTGTACAACCTTTTTGTCAAGGGCACAAGAACAAACCATATTCAGGATTCTTTTAACCATTGTTGGATCTGGAAAGCACCATGCCACAACAAGCTCAAAAATTTTATGTGGCTGCTAGTCCACTTGAGACTCCCCACTGCAGTTGTCCTGAGCCAACAAAAAATAATTGATTCTAATAACTGCAAGCACTATCAGATAGAGTAAAATCAATGTCCTATGAACAGCGCCATATGGGGATATCTCAACTTTATCACCACTCAAACACCAACCTCAAACGAACTAAACTGGATAAAAATGGCATGACCTCTACGATGATTATCAATCATCCAATTACTCATCAATCCCAGTGGCAGTTATAACGCCCATTATCCTCTAGCATATATGGCTTAACCGCAACGCAATTACTTCAACAAATGTTCAACAAAAATTGATTGTCATAGAGTGTACACACACGCAACGGAATATCTTCACCTCACAAATCATAACCTCAATAAAATAAATCTCTAGCTAAAAAACTTATAAAATAGACATCGCCGCCACAAAACATTTATAGACTCAATATAGATGGTGCACACTAAAAAAACTCCAACATCGGAGGAACAGGAGGTATCATCAGAGACTCATACGGCAACTGGATTGATGGATTCTCTAGCCACATCATGTCCCCATCACCAATCCAAGGAGAAATTTTGCCTTACTCAAAGGATTGGAACTTGCTTTCACAAAAAATCGAACACCAATTATAGTGGAAACAGACTGCCAGGTAATGCTTCCCTTATTACATGACAACGTGCATAATAAAGCTAATGTTAATTTTCTACATGACTGGAGGTTCCTACTGGACGCACTGGGCCATCCGGATGTTAGGCGTATCTACCGTGAGGGAAATCAAGTGGCGCACACATGGCGCAGTATGGGAGCAGCTACAACCCACCTATTAATGTGCAGTGTGAAGACCACTTCTGGAGTGAACCCCCTTTATTTGCTTTATCTAATTTTCGCAAAGACTTATTAGGGATTGTATCGGTTAGATCTGTCCCGGCATGTAATGACAATTCTTAAATTTCTGCATTAATAATAATCTATCCTCTTAGAAAAAAAAGAATTGCAGTCTTGATAAATATCCAACCCTCTTGTAATTCTAGGATAAAGTAAAAGATTGGCTAACGAACTTTTAAAAGGAAAAATCGTTTAGACTGTTATAACTAGTCCTTGCTCATTGATAATGTTTTTCAAAATCAGAAAACATTATATGAATGCGAGTAAATTTTATTGATGGTCATCTAACTTTTGGCTTCATTACATAAAAGTCACTATTCTTTCTTTTGTCATACAAAAATTATTTAACTTTGCTCCGGTTATCATAAAAAAAAATTTGGCCGGATTTGACAAAGTTCCTACCTGAAAAGTGATGTGGCAACCTTAATTAGGTGTATGTGCTGAATTAAATAGTGTTAATATACTAAACCCATTATACCCGCCTAAGTTATACCCGACCCAGTATACACCATAAAATAAACCTGACCTACCCATTCTCCTTATAATTGATTCTCCTAATTCTCACTCTTCGTTACTTCCTCAGTTAGGTCAATGTATTGAAACAAAAAATATTCCTTGAAAAAGATGGAATCCTCTTCAAGATCGAGGTCAGTCTTTGATTACTTGTTTTTCCTAAAATTTATATAATTTTATTAATTGTTTGAGTTCACGACTTCACGTGCATAACAAATTGTTAATGATATTTTTATAGGGTTTGATAAGAGTAGTTAGAGACTTATTCCCTATTGCTGAGCATAGAAATTGTGTGAGGCATATGTACCAAAATTTCAAGACAAAACACAAAGGAAAAGCATTAAAGAACATGGTTTGGAATGCTGCTTGGGCAAGCAATAATGTGATATTCAGAAAATGCATGGAGGAGTTAGAATATGAAGACAAGGCTGCTAGAGAATGGTTCAATCATCCAGAAAGGCCCTTCAATACATGGACCAGATCAATGTTCAGGACTCATTGTCACAACCAGATTTTCCACCGTCGGGACCGTGATGGCGCCTAACGCTACACTTTCTAGACAAGCCAACATTAGAGGGTTACGACATTAAAACAATTAAAATATATACGAAGTTTTACTATCATCCAATATATGATACCAAAAATTACAAATGAAATAGTATATGATACTGCGAAAATAATACAAATCTCTAGCTACCCAGGGTTTGGAGTCACAATTCACGAACTACTAAGAATTTACTACAAGTATTTGGCTGAAAGAAAATATGTAATTTCTTTGAACTAAATAAAACAACAACTGAATAATAAGGAAGAGACTCCAGGAATCTGCGAACATCGACAAATCTACCTCGTGTCTCCGTGCGAATAGTCGGCTACAACTCAAACTCAGCTCGGACCTAAACCTGGATCTGCACAGAAAGTGCAGAGTGCAGTATCAGTACAACCGACCCCATGTACTGGTAAGTGTCGAGCCTAACCTCGACGAAGTAGTGACGAGGCTAGGACATGACACTACATAAAAACCTGGATATATATAATCATGTTATTGGAAATAACAACAAATAAAGAATTAAAACAGACATTAATGGGAAGGGGACATACAGTGGGGAATTGCAACATAAGGAGTGAGAACAATGAGAAGGAAGAAATAAACAGTGATTAACAAACAAACAAATTAAGCAACTAAAATAGAAAGAAAATCTGCACGGCATGACCCTTCGTGCTTTTACTCTCAGCCTCACCAAATAACAAATAGGAATGCACGACATCACCCTTTGTGCTTTTACTCTCATCCTCACCAGATTATTAATAAGAATGCACAACATCATCCTTCGCGCTTTTACACTCAACCTCATAATATATATAAATTATGCATGGCATCACCCTTTGTGATTTACACTCTTCCTCGCCATATAAATAAATTATGCACGGCATCAACCTTCGTGCTTTACACTCTTCCTCACCAATCACAGAATCATTAACAACAGATAAAGAGAAATTTTCACAAGAAATCAGTAGTTCATCATAATTACCTTCACAATTTAACGTCTCAACCTCGAATCAATTCACAATGTTATCCATCTCGGTGGAACCGGATACAGTTCTCCCAACAGTTCATTAGCAACAATAAGCATGGATAATAGATTTTAAGACTACAAGAATAACAAGAATGAACTTTTACTCACATGTTATTACTCGACTATAAAGTATAGGTACTCCTCACCTCACCTATATATCACTTTCATCAAGAAAACACGTAGAAAGTAATCACACAATACATATTACCTCAAACTAAGGTTAGGCACAACACTTACATCGATTTCGCAGGCCACTCACTACTCAACTACAACTTTCCCTTTAGAATTCACCTCCAACCCACTTGTATCTAATCAAAATTAGTTTAATATCATCAATTTTCGCTAAAGGAATCAACTTTAATGAATAATTATTGGTTTCCAAATTTTTTCCAAAAAAGGTTAAAAACTGATCCTGGGTCCGCTTGGTCCAAACTCGAGGTTCGAACCAAAATTCGTTTACCCATTCACCCCCCAGCCCGAATATATAATTAGTTTTGAAATCCGACCCCAATTCGAGGTCTAAATTCTAATTATATAAAATTCCCTAATTCTACCCAAACCCCCAATTTCTACCATGAAAACCCTATATTATTTGTTGAAAATTGATGAAAAACAATGGGTAATTGGGATAGAGTAGTTTAGAATCATTTACCAACACTTTGGGGAAGAACTTGTCTCTTGAAAATCACCTCTAAGCCTTCTTGGTTTTGAAAATATGAGAGATGGCCAACTCCCGTTTTAGGTTCTATTTTGAATTCACTGGACAAGTCTTCTTCGCGTTCGCGAAGGACCTGTCGCGTTCAGGATGCTTTGAGGCCAAAATGCCTACGTGTTCGTGATGGTTTGTCCACCCTGACCACTGCGTTCGCGACCCAGTGGTCGCGTTCGCGTAGAAGAACGTGACTCCCCTCCCCCAGGTCCCTTAACCTCTCGCGTTCGCGTTCGCGAAGGTTACCAACCCCCAGTGCTACGCGTTCGCGACCAGTACTTTGCGTTCGCGAAGAAGGATTTTTCCCTCAGCCTGGCTTAAACTTCACGATCGTGAGATAGGCTTCACGATCGCGAAGCACAAATTACCTGTGCACCAGCAACAGCAAAGACAACAAAATTTCTAAGTTTAAACATCCCGAAGCCTACCCGAAACTCACCCGAGCCCTCGGGGCTCCAAACCGAACATGCACGCAAGTCTAAAAATATCCTACGGACTTGCTCGTGCGATCAAATCGCTAAAATAACACCTAAAACTACGGATTTAGCATCAAAACTCATGAATTTCTCAAGAACACTTCAAAATTACTATCTTCTCAACCGGACGTCCGAATCACGTCAAATCAACTCCGATTTCTACCAAAGTTCACAGACATGACTTAAACATTATAATAGACCTGTACCGGACTCCGAAACCAAAATACGGTCCCGATACCAACGATTTCAAACATTAATCAATATCTTTGAATCCTTTTAAATTTCAGTCAAACAATTTTCATCAAAAATTCATTTCTCGAGCTAGGGACCTCGGAATTCGATTCCGGGCATACGCCCAAGTCCCATGTTTTACTACGGACCTTCCAGGACCGTCGGAATACGGGTCCGGGTCTGTTTACTCAAAACGTTGACCAAAGTCAACTAAAAGTCATTTTTAAATCTCAAAAATTATCATTTCATATACTTCACATAAGGCTTTCCGGATTCACGCTCGGACTGTGCACGTAAGTCGAGGTGAATAAAAATAATGTTTTTAAGGCTAAAGATCAATGGAGTCTTAAATCATAAGATGAACCCTTTGGTTCATCACAATCTCCACCTCTAAAACAAATGTTCGTCCTCGAATGGACATAGAAAAGTACCTGAACTGGCGAACAAGTGTGGATATCTACTCCGCATTTTCGACTCGGACTCCCAAGTAGCTGCCTCAACAGGCTGACCTCTCCACTGCACTCGAAAATAAGGGTAACTCTTTGACCTCAACTGCCTACCAGTCTAGAATGGCTACCGGCTCTTCCTCATAGGTCAAATCCTTGTCCAACTGGACAGAGCTGAAATCTAACATGTGGGACGGGTCACCATGATATTTCCGGAGCATAGACACATGGAATACCGGATGAACTGAGGATAATACTGGAGGCAATGCAAGTCTATAAGCTACCTCCCCCACTTTCTTGAGGATCTCGAATGACCCGATATACCTAGGGCTCAACTTGCCCTTCTTCCCAAATATCATAACACCCTTCATGGGCGATACTGAAGTAGTACCCTCTCTCCGAACATGAATGACACATCACGAACTCTACGGTCGGCATAACTCTTTTGCCTGGACTGAGATGTATGAAAGTCGACCATGTATAATCTTGACCTTGTCCAAGGCCTCCTGAACTAAGTCTGTACCCAAAAACCGAGCCTCTCCCTGCTCAAACCACCCAACTGGCGACCTGCATCGTCTACCATATAATGCCTCGTAGGGAGCCATCTTGATGTTCTACTGGTTGCTGTTATTGTAGGAAAACTCCGCTAACGGCATGAACTGATCCCAAGAACCTACAAAGTCAATAACATAGGCGCGGAGCATATCCTCCAAGATCTGAATAGTATGCTCGGACTGCCTGTCCGTCTGAGGATGGAATGTTATGCTCAACTCGACCCGCGTACCCAACTCACGTTGTACTGCCCTCCAAAAGTGTGAGGTAAACTGCGTAACTCGATCAGAAATGATAGACACGGGCACACCATGAAGGCGAACGATCTGTCGAATATAAATCTCTGCCAACCGCTCTGAAGAATAAGTACTTGCCACAGGAATGAAGTGTGCTGATTTAGTCAGCCTGTCCACAATAACCCAAACGGCGTCGAACCTCCTCTGTGTCCGTGGGAGTCCAACAACGAAGTCCATAGTAATGCGCTCCGACTTCCACTCAGGAATCTCCATCTGCTGAAGCAAACCACCGGGTCTCTGATGCTCATACTTCACCTGCTGACAATTCAAGCACCGAGCCATGTAAGCAACAATATCCTTCGCCACCAATAATGTTGCCGCAGGTCCTGGTACATCTTGGTAGCACCCGGGTGAATATAATACTTAGAACTGTGATCCTCCTCAACGATCAACTCACGAAGCCCATCAACATTAGGCACACACACTCGACCCTGCATCCTCAAAACACCGTCATCTCCAACTGTAACCTGCTTGGCACCACTGTGCCGAACTGCGTCCCTAAGGACCATCAAGTGAGGGTCATCATACTGCCGATCTCCGATACACTCAAATAATGAATACTGATCGACTGTACAAGCTAGAATACGGCTGGGCTCTGAAATATCCAACCTCACAAACTGGTTGGCCAAGGTCTGAATATCTAAAGCTAGCAGTCTCTCACCGACTAGAATGAATGCCAGGCTGCCCATACTCAGTGCCTTCCTACTCAATGCATCGGTCACCATATTGGAGTTTTCCGGATGATACAATATATTGACATCATATCTTTCAATATCTCTAACCATCTCCTCTACCTCAAATTGAGATCCTTTTGCTTGAAAAAATATTGAAGGCTGCGATGATCCATGAAAACATCACACGGCACGCCATAAAGGTAGTGCCTCCAAATCTTCAATGTGTGAATAATGGCTGCCACTCTAAGTCATGGACAGGGTAATTCTTCTCATGTATCTTCAACTGCCGAGACACATATGCAATCACCCTGCCTTTCTATATCAATACCGCTCCGAGCCCCACGTGGGAGGCATCACAATATACCGTGAAAGATCCTGAGCCTGATGGCAATACCAACACCGGTGCTGAAGTCAAAGCTGTCTCGAGCTTCTGAAAACTCGCCTCACACTCATCCGACCATTTGAATGGGACACCCTTCAGAGTCAACTTAGTCATTGGGGCTGCTATAGATGAAAACCCCTCCACAAACCGACGGTAATAACCTGCCAAACCCAAAAAACTCCTGATCTTCGTGGCTGAAGTGGGTCTAGGTCAGTTCTTGACTGCCTCAATATTCTTAGGATATACCTGAATACCCTCTGCTGATACGACGTGACCCAAGAAATCTACTGAATCCAACCAAAACTCGCACTTTGAAAATTTAGCATACAGCTGATTGCCCCTCAAAGTCTGAAGCACTAACCGGAGGTGCTGCTCATGCTCCTTCCGGCTGCGGGAGTATATTAGAGTCATCAATAAACACAATTACGAAGGAATCTAGATAAGGCTTGAACACCTGATTCATCTAGTCTATAAATGTTGTTGGGGCATTAGTTAAATCAAAAGACATCACCAGAAATTCATAGTGCCCATACCTCGTCCGAAAAGTTGTCTTAGGGACATCGGCTGCCCTAATCTTCAATTGATGGTAGCCCGATCTCAAATAGATCTTTGAAAACACCTTGGCACCCTGAAGCTGATCAAACAAATCATCAATACTCGGCAACGGATACTTGTTCTTGATAGTGACTTTGTTCAACTACCGATAATCTATACACATCCTCATCGATCCATACTTATTCTTCACGTACAAAACCGGTGCACCCCAATGCGAGACACTAGGTCTAATGAAGCCCTTATCAAGTAAATCTTGCAGTTATTCCTTCAATTCTTTCAACTCTGGTGGGGCCATCCGGTATGGAGGAATAGAAATGGGTAGAGTGCCCGGAGCCACATCAAAGCAAAAACCAATATCCCTATCGGGTAGCATCCCCGGCAGGTCTGCAGAAAATACCTCGGGAAACTCACAAACAACAGGCACCGAATCTATAGAAGAAAGCTCAGCACTAGAATCACGAAGATGAGCCAAATAGGCCAAATACCCCTTCTCGACCATGCGACGAGCCTTCGTATAAGAAATAACCTTGTTGGAGGAATGACCAGGAATCCCTCTCCACTCTAATCGAACCCCGGCAAAGCTAATGTCATTGTCTTGGCGTGACAGTCCAAGAGAGCGTAATAAGGTGACAGTCAATCCATGCTCAATATGACATCGAAATCAACCATATCAAGAAGCAAAACGTCTACCCTGGTCTCAAGACTCCCAATAACGACCACACACGAGTGATATACACGATCTATAACAACAGCATCCCCCACGGGCGTGGACACATATACAGGGATGCTCAAGAAATCACGGGGCCCAACCAAATATGAAGCAAAGTAAGATGACACATAAGATTAAGTAGACCCCTGATCAAACAGAACTGAAGCATCTTTATTGCAAACTGAAAAAGGTACTTGTGATAACAGCATCGGAGGACTCAGCCTCAGGTCTGGACAGAAATGCATAAAATTGAGGGTGGGCCCTACCACCCTGAACCATGTCCCTAGGACGACCTCTGACAGGCGGACCTCCACCTCTAGCGGGCTGGCCTCCACCTCTAACAATTTGGCCCTTACCTCTGGCTACCTGACCCCTACCCCTGGCTGGCTGGGCAGATGGTGCAACAGCTGGTGCCGGAACTATAGCACGAGAACTTGATACTAAGAACTACCCAACGCGCGAGGGAAATATCTAGCAATGTGCCTCACGTCACCACAAGTATAACAACACTTCAGCTGCTGAGACTACTGACCGGCAAACTGACCTTGTCAGCCTGTATAACCACCCTGAAAACTCTGAAGAGGAGGTGCACTGATAGGAGCTGGCTGATCAGAATAAGGCATGTAAAGGCCGCGACCACCTGGGGCACCATGGGATGCCTGAGGTGCTGAATGGAATGGCCTGGAAGAATGGCCTCTACTAAAAGTACCCCCGCCTCCAGATGAGGCACCGCTGAATCCACCGGAATGGCGAGGTCTCTTGTCTGACCCCTGACCTCCCAATCCAAGAACCACCTCAACTCGCTGAGCCACAGTGGCCTCATCCTGGAAAGAGATCTCGCTCCCTGTCTCCTTATCCATCTACAACCTGATAGGCTGAGAAAGAACCTCAATAAATCTCCTAACCCTTTCCCTCTCCGTGGGTAGCAAAAGAGTTGCATGACGGGCCAAATCCACGAAACGGGTCTCATACTGCGTAACAATCATGCTGCCCTGCTGGAGATTCTCAAACTGACGGCGGCGATCCTCTCTAGAGTGATAGGTAGAAATTTCTCCAAGAAGAGGTGTGAAAACTGATCCCAAGTAAGAGCAGGTGACCCAGCTGGTCTAGTCAATAGATAATCCCTCCACTATTTCTTGGCAGAACCAGTCATCTGAAAAGCAGTAAAGTCGACCTCATTGGTCTCCAAGATACCCATGTTTTGAAGAACCTCATGACAGCTATCAAGGTATTCCTAGGGGTCCTCTGAAGTGGCACCATTGAAATAAAGAGGGAAAATCTTGATAAACCTATCCAATCTCCACAAAGCATCGGAGGACATAATTGTCCCATCAACGAGCGGTGTTGCAGCAACTGGCTGAACTACCCCAACTGGATGGGTTGTTGGGGTCTGAAGCTGAGGAGTAATCTGCTCCGGAGTGTCGGTAGCAGGAGTCTGGACTCCTCCTCCAGCCTGAGATACGGTTGCTGCCACGGGGAATGCGCCAGTCTGGGCTACACTCTCCATAAGTCCCACTAGTTGGACAAAGGCATCTTGAAGCACCGGGGTAGCAATAAACACCTCTGGGACCTGAGTTGGTCCCGCCGGAACGGTCTGAGCTGGAGCCTCTCCACCGAGCTCTGTCTGAGGCTCCGCGGCTGGAGCTGCTGCCTGAGCACTAAGCTGAGTCCTGCCCCTGCCTCGGCCTCTGGCATCGCCTCGGCCTCTGCCCCTTGTAGGAGCTGCTGCTGCTGGAGGGTCCGACTGTTGGTCAGCGTAAGATGAGGTACTTGTTCTCACCATCTGCAAGAGAATAAGAATAGAAGAGTTCAATCAGTATTGGGATCATGATCTATATATATATATATATATATATATATATATATATATATATATATTATGTACGATATCACCCTTCGTGCTTTACACTCTTTCTCACCATATAAATAAATTATGCATGGCATCACCCTTCGTGTTTACACTCTTCCTCACCAATCACAAAATCATTAACAACAGATAAAGAGAAATTTTCATTTCATCATAATTACCTTCACAATTTAACGTATCAACCTCGAATCAATGTTCACAATGTTATCCATCTCGGTGGAACCGGATACAATTCACCCAACAGTTCAATAGCAAGAATAAGCATGGATAATAGATTTTAACACTGCAAGAATAACAAGGATGGACTTCCACTCGCATATTATGACTCGACTACAACGTATAGGTACTCGTCACCTCACCTATATATCGCTTTCAGCAACAAAACACATAGCAAGTAATCACGCAATACCTATTCCCTCAAGCTAAATTAGGCACAACACTTACCTCGATTTCGCAGGCCACTCACTGCTCAAGTACAACTTTCCCTTTAGAATTCACCTCCAACCCACTTGTATCTAATCATAATTAGTTTAATATCATCAATTGTCTCTAAAGGAATCAACTTTAATTAATAATTACTGATTTTCCAACTTTTTTCAAAAAAAATTAAAAACCGATCGTGGGCCTGCTTGGTCCAAACTCGAGGTTCGGACCAAAATTTATTTACCCATTCACTCCCGAGCCCGAATATATAATTAGTTTCAAAATCCGACCCCAATTCGAGGTCTAAATTCTAATTATACAAAATTTTCTAATTCTACCCAAACCTCCAATTTCTACCATGAAAACCCTAAATTTTTGGTTGAAAATTGATGAAAAACAATGGGTAATTATGAGAGAGTAGTTTAGAATTATTTACCAACACTTTGGGGAAGAACTTGTCTCTTGAAAATCACCTCTAAGCCTTCTTGGTTTTGAAAATATGACAGAATGGTCAATTCCCATTTTAGGTTCTGTTTTTAATTCGCTGGACAGGTCTTCTTCGCGTTCGCGAAGGACCTGTCGCGTTCGCGATGCTTTGCGGCTAGAAGGCCTACGCGTTCGCGAAGAGCTGCTCGCGTTCGCCATGGTTTGTCCCCCCTGACCATTGCGTTCGCGACCCAGTGATCGCGTTCGCGTAGAAGAACGTGACTCCCCTCCCCCAGGTCCCTTAACCTATCGCATTCGCGGAAGGCTGATCGCGTTCGCGAGGGTTTCACCCCCAGTGCTTCGCGTTCGCGAAGAAGGATTTTTCCCTCAGCCTGGTTTACACTTCATAATCACAAGAGAGGCTTCACGATCGCGAAGCACAAATTATCTATGCACCAGCAACAGCAAAGACAACAAAATTTCTAAGTTTAAAACATCCCGAAGCCTACTCGAAACTCACCCGAGCCCACGGGGCTCCAAACCGAACATGCACGCAAGTCTAAAAATATCCTACGGACTTGCTCGTGCGATCAAATCGCTGAAATAACACCTAAAACTACGGATTTAGCATCAAAACTCATGAATTTCTCAAGAACACTTCAAAATTACTATCTTCTCAACCGGACGCCCGAATCACGTCAAATCAACTTTGATTTCTACCAAATTTCACAGACATGACTTAAACATTATAATAGACCTGTATCGAGCTCCGGAACCAAAATACGGGCCCGATACCAATGAGTTCAAACAATAATCAATTTCTTTAAATCCTTTTAAATTTCAGTCTAACAATTTTCATCAAAAATTCATTTCTCGAGCTAGGGACCTCGGAATTCGATTCCAGGCATACGCCCAAGTCCTATGTTTTACTACGAACTTTTCGGGACCGCGGGTCCGGGTCCGTTTACTCAAAACGTTGACCAAAGTCAATTAAAAGTAATTTTTAAATCTCAAAAGTTATTTCATATAAGGCTTTCCGGATTCACGTCGGACTGCGCATGCAAATTGAGGTAAATAAAAATAATATTTTTAAGGCTAACGAGCCCGGAATGGAGTCTTAAATCATAAAATGACCCCTTTGGGTCATCACACTCATACAAAATGTGATATACTATTAAACAGTTCGTGTGAGAGTTTTAATAGGTAATAATTGTTAAATATTTTCTTATGAGTTCTGTCTTTTAATTTTTAATGAGATATATCTTCTATCAAATATAACATTTTTAGATATATTCTTGATGCCAGAGAAAAGCCCATAATCACTATATTGGAGATGATAAAAAATCAGTTGATGAGGAGATTGTGTAAAAAAAAAGAGTGAATTGATAGATACCAAGGGGCGATATGCCCTAAGATTGTCAAAAAAATGAACAAAATCAGAAATGTATGTGCACCTTTTAAACCATATTTTTCAGGTGGTTCGAAGGTTCTAGTTGAAGTTCCCGGAGGGCCCTTCATATATGATTTGGTTGCCAGGACTTGTACATTTAGGAGATGGGATTTGACGGGTTTACCATGTCCGTATGGTGTTGTTAGTATCTTGCGAAACAATGAGAAAGTGGAGGATTTTGTAGTGGCCTATTATCATGTTGCGACCTTTAAGAATGTATATTCACACTTCATCAACCCCACTAACCCCGAGTCTCATAGGCCAGAAGTTGTTAATAGTGGTATAGTAATTCCACCTAAAGTGGTCAAGAAAAAAAGGGGAAGACCTGCTAAATCTAGGAGGAAGGAAGCTGAAGAGATGGAACCAAAAAGACAAGCACAAAAGAAAGCATGGCAGCTAGAAAATGGTCTAAAACGGGCAGCATTTCCATAACTTGTTCAGTCTGCAAAGAAGTTGGTCATAATGCCGGAGGGCATTCTAAGTTTGTCCAAAAAAATATGCTCAGATGCCAATTCAAGAAGAAACAGCCATAATTCCAACTCAAGAAGAAGATGATGATTTTTGGCGATATTCAAATTTGTATCACTCTGAAATGTGGTGTAATTCTGGTACTAATGAAGATGGAGAACTGGACTTTAACATGACAAATCAGTCTACTATTACTGAGGTTTGTTGTGGCTAATTTAGTTGAATTTTAAGTAAGTTTCAATTAAATTTTGGTCTTTCAGGTGGCTGCTATGTGTATTGGTTCTGTTGCTTAACTCGAAGCTGTTGAACTTGAAAGTGTTGTGTGTGCTGAAGTTTCTGGAACTGCTATTTGTGATGAAGTTTCTGAAGCTGCTGCTGTTGGTGTTTCTAAGAGAGGCAGGAGTGTGAAGAAAAAAATTATGACTGACTATATTACTGCCGTGATTAAAAAGAAGTCTAGGGTCTCTAGTAAGTAGAAAATTATGAAGGAATATTTTTGTATTTTTGTATTAAATATGCAGTTTGAATGGCACAGAATGTGCATTTTGTAGTTTCCAACTATGCCATGCATTCTAACTGTTTATGTTGGCTTATTAAGCACTATTTTTTTGGGTTGGTCTTGCTTAATAGCCAATATTTTGACATATACTAGAATGCACTGTTATGAAATGGTTTCACTTTATTTAGTCCCTTTTTCTTATTTTACAGTTTAAGGTATCCCATTTTTGCATTTTAAATAGTTTAATTGAATGAACTGAAAGTTTTCTTAAGTTGCACTTAAAATAGGTCAAGGCATAGGTAAATCACGACAGGTGCAGAGTGTGGAGAAAAATGAGCTCCATTCGGGAAACCGAGTCAAGTATTTTATGGATCAAGACATGAGTTAATACTATATATAACTTGCTTAATCAATAGAAAACACTAATTAAGGTCAAATTCGGTCAAAATAATTTTTGTGATAACCGGAGCAAAGTTAAATGATTTTTACGTGACAAAAAAAAGAATAACAATTTTTGTGTAATGAAGCTAAAAGTTGGATGACCATCACTAAAATTTACTCTATGAATGCTACCTCATGCTTCTGAAGTAGATTCAATATTATAAACTGTATTCATGCCATCGAAATAGAAAAACTGTCATTGCAATTTGCAAGTCTCTTTTCGTTTTAAGACCAAAGCATGCTAGTTCTCTCAATTGGGAGTGTCCTAGTTTTATTTTAAACTTGTTTTGATTCAACCTAATAAAAGCTTTTGCTTGAGTTCAAAGAAAAAAGACCAAAGTATACAACAAATCGAAAAGAACAACACATCTTAGGAGAATTCAATTTTGAGATCCTTTCTAAGACCTCCCTCTATGTTTCAATTTGTAACACTAACATCCCTTATGGTTTATGATATTATTGTACTTGCCTCACTTAGGTTGATTTTTAATAATAATTCTTTTAACATACTTATCATTCATTAAAAATTATTATAGTATCTGACTTGCCCTGCTATGTTTGAAAGTGATCTCCAAAATTAGGGGCAAGTGTATAGGTAGTCATTTTTCAGGAATGTTATTCAGAGATTAGTCAGTACTTATTTTATCCTAAAATTTTAACTAAAAATCCTAACTTCAGGATAATTCAGGACACTCTTATCCTGAAAAACTGAAATTCAGGATGCACCGACTAATTTCTAAATAATAACCTTTTAGAGTAGCTATGTGGTGTCATTTCTACCCAAAATTACTCAAAACAATGGGCCTAGACATTGGGCCGTGATCCTCGTGCTCGAGGGAAACGGATTAGGATGAAGGAATGAGCTTATGAGCAGCCCAGACCAAATACGAAACCCGTAATTCAGCAAAGCAACGACATCGTATGACATCTTGCTTCCCTATTCATCTAAAATCTCGTAATCTGCTTGAGTTTCCTTGACTTTGGCTGTGAAAAAAAGCTTCAAATGTACGATTTTTCGAATCTCTCCTCTCCGTTTGTTGGGTTTTACGGTACAATTTCGTTAGATCTCTATGCTTATTAACTTCTCTTCATTTTTATCTATCTTCAGATTCTTAATTTTGAGCAAAATCTTATATTTACCAAAAGCAGAGGTTGCATTTTCAGGTAATACTTCCATTGCTGTTCGTCTATGTTACAGATCCATTACATTTTGCTGTCTATGAATTTTGTGTATGCATTTTTTAACTTGATTTTTTGAACACTGTTAAGAGTGTTTTGTGGTTTTTCCTTTTTTGTTTTAACTCTTTTGCTTCTTAATGTAAGGGATCTTCCAGGCTGAGTGGGAAATATCTTTAATGTCGCAAAATAAGAAAGTGTCATAAAAAAATTGGTATCTAGGGAATATAAGAAAAAACGATAATTTTTGAAAAATGATCAGTTTTAAGATGAATTCAACAACAACATCAATCATGCTGATTAACTATAATTACAATAACTTGAAAGAGTTAGTGTTTTGATGTCTTTATAGTCTGAAGAATGGTCTAGTCCATGTACAATATTTGCAACTGAATTTTAGGTAGTCATATTAGCTTTATTGAGTTGAACTCTTTCGAAGTGGTGAATGCATAGATTGGTTGAGTTTATTACAGAAAGGGATAAGGAAAGACATACATAAAATGTCGTGGGTGCTGAAGTTAAAAATAACAATCTCGTCTCGAAATACTTTAGCATGATGGGGGTTTTTGTTGCATGTTAAAGGAATTATGTATGGCTGTCCATATTTCTCTTTGCCTCGAGTGGTTGTCTTACACTATCTGTTTCACTGAAGGGGAAAAATTGCCTGACATGAGGGGCATATTTTGTGGCAATCTGGAGTTTGAGGCCCGCCAGTCCGATGTTGAGCGGCTTTTCAGAAGATATGGGAAGGTTGATAGGGTGGATATGAAATCCGGTAAACCTACCATTCTCTTGACTTAATTCGTTTTCTGGTTATTCTTTGAAAGGAAGTAATATCTTAGAGATAGAAACCTAATGGGTTAAGATAAACTGTGTGTATCATGTCTGATGAAGGACTAGTCCACGATTATGTGGAGAAGTTCTTGGCTAATTTTGAAAATAATCTATTCTTGTCTTTTTTAAGTTCTCTGCATTATATGTATAAGTATTTTTCCCATGGAATTGTTCCGATAAATGACTTAAGTTTATTGAATTGCATCAAATGAAAATGCAGATGTTGTCTTCTTTCTGCTTGATGCAAATGTTCTTTCTAAATTGTTTTATCTGGAGAAAAAACAAGTTATTGTGTAGTTGAAGTCCAAATCTCAATAATTTCTTTCGCGCAGGATACTTGGAATTCCTAGATCATCCTGGATGAAGGGTTCTCTGCGTTTCTTTTTTGGCTTGTGCCCAAGATACATACTCTTATGTTTATCTAAAAGAACCAATGTGATCTGATGGTTCTACAATCCTACAATTTACTGAGACCATTGCCTTTTGCATTCCTCATGACCTTGCTCAGTCCTCATTACCTGACATGTTTCAACATAGATAGCATGATCATCTCGGATCCAGAGGCTGCTGTTGAGTTCCTTCCTACAGATTTTTCTTTCCCCTTCCCCCCCTCCCCCCTCATTCATGGGGGGTTTTGGGTGGTAAGTTTGATCTAGTCGCATTCTGTAGTGTGCTGACATATATTGGCAGGAGGCATCTTAACTGACCTTTATGTATGAAAAATATTACTGAATTTTCCTGGTTTGATTTCATGGCGCTTTTGCTTTTCTAGGATTTGCTTTCGTTTATATGGAGGACGAGCGTGATGCTGATGATGCAATTAGAAGACTTGACAGGATAGAATTTGGTAAAAAGGGACGCAGGCTTCGTGTAGAATGGACTAAGGTATGATGTTGTTGAATCGCGGAGTTGCAGCACCATGGCAGAGAGTATTTATAGCATCAGTTTGGTGTGTAAATGTGCATTTCCTTTTGATGTTATATGCGGAACTGACCTGACTAAGATTATGTTGCAGGAGGACCGTGGTGGTAGTAGGAGGCCTGACAGCTCCAGGAAACCTGCTGCAAATACTAAACCTTCCAAGACTTTATTTGTCATCAACTTTGATCCAGTTCATACCCGGACAAGGGACATAGAGAGGTATTTTGAGCCTTATGGTAGAATATCAAATGTTCGAATCAGAAGGAATTTCGCGTTTGTTCAGTACGAGTCTGAGGATGATGCTAGCAGAGCATTAGAAGCAACAAACATGAGGTTAGCAGTTTAAAAAGACCTTTGATGAGTATTCTGCTTTACTTTCTTATGGCTAGAATCATACATATCATTGTTGCTGGATAATTTGATTACCCGTGCTAAGCGAGTGCTCCATTTCACAAGACCATAATTAACCTCTGCGAATTCGACAGGGAAATGACAAGTGTATGCACAAAATGTTGAAGGGTCAATTTTTCCCTCACTATGAGGATGATAATTATATCTGGAGTTAAATTGCAGATATTCTTTTCCATCTAGGGAGATATTATTGAAAATCAGTAGAAAAGCAGCTTTTTTCTTCTCTTTTTTCTGTGTCTCCTTCCTCAACGTCCTCTTTCTTTCCACTCTCTTTTCCTTGGGATTAAGGTAGTGTTTGGATTAGCTTGTGCACCTCGATTATTCCGCCGGGTACCTGGATCCTCTCACCAGTACTGGTACTAGGTAACTCTATCCCACCCAGGCTCATGAAAATGTGAAAAAATCGCCTGACTTTTTTTTCCTGTTGGGATTTGAAATTTGGTCTATCGTGGTCTTCCACTTCTTCAGCCATTGGACTACTCTGGTGCCTCTTTCTTTTAGTTCTTGCTGCCTATTTGTTTCACACAAGTGTCTTGAAGATATCTTAATACCATTACTACATTTCTCTTTTTTGTGGCTGCTGCAGTTTTATATTATAATTCATTTAAGTGTATCGAACTGTATTTTTTACTAATTCGATGTTTTTGATTAAATTTGACAGCAAGTTCATGGATCGAGTTATTTCTGTAGAATTTGCAGTTCGAGACGATGATGACAGGAGAAATGGTCGCAGTCCTGACAGAAGAGATCGTGACATGTCACCTGGCAGAAGAGGTTATGACCGTCGGCGTTCGCCTAGCCCATATAGAAGGGATAGAGTTAGTCCTGACTATGGGCATGGAGCACTTCTAAACTCAAGGCCTCGCACCAGGGGAAGTCCTGAGTATCGTCGAGCAGAAAGCCCTGTCAATGAGAGATATCACAGGTCCCTTCACAATCTTTTCTTTTTTCATTCTTTCGTCTAATTTTTTCACCCCCCATCCCGAAGGTTTTGTGGGTTTATTCATGCTGTTTTCAAAGTTACACTAATTTTGTTATGATCTTTACCAATGCAGTCGTTCACCACCGCCACGTGAGAGGTCTCGATCTTGAGGAGAAAACTTCCAAGCAAGATTTCATCACCCCGAAAAGAAAAAGGAAAAGAAAACCTTCCAAGGAAGAAGCTGGTTTAGAAGTTGTTTATGTTGTCTGTAGGTCACGTTGTCGTCTGGAATTTGTAGCTTTACCTTAGTTAACCTGCAGATGTATAATGTCTTTGTACTATTGTGTATGTTAGTTTGATGTTGATTTCCGTATTGAATATGTTGTGTGCACAAATATTGAAAATACTACTCATTGCAGTCGCATTAGCTGAGGTGTATTTGGCAAACGAAGAATGGCTCTAAAAAACTCCTTGATTCTATTTTTCTGCACTTTAAGCCATGTACTAAATTGTGAATATCGAAGCCCATGTCACGATCTTGCTAAGTGGAGCTGCTTATGCACGCACTAGTGAACCAGACTCGAATAAAGTGGAATCACTATAGGATGTATTGTCTTAATTCATTGGACCCGTACAAATATGTACGCACTAATAAAACGGAGTTGAAGGGGGGGAATATAGTGGAACGACTTGACTAATTAGTGTTTAAAGTAGATATGTAATGTGATAGGGGTTTACGAATGAGTGGTTGATTGTGTATGTAATATAGCGGAATCATTGTTTATTGTTTACGTGCCATTGCCTAATTAAGAATTGAAATATTGACGGTTGATTACGAGTAAAGTGAGAAAGAAAAGTACATAAAATTTGAAAGGTGTGTGTGTTGTAATAGAGAGGACAAAAGAAGCATTAGCATTGAATAATGTGACCGACAAAAGACAGCGTTCCGTCCAGGCTACGCCAAGCCAAATTGGCGCACGCGTCTTGGTTTGACTCCATACATTGGTCTTTCTAGGCCTTTGTTTCTCTCTTCCTTCGAATTTGAATTACTGCAACTTCGTGATTGCAACTGCAACAACGAAATGTTGCTTTCCTTTTGTTTTGTCGCATTTAATTGGAGTAATTTTAAAATATTTACATTTTAATGGTTGAAAATTAAACAATATCTAGGGAGAGTTGAAAATTTTGCACGCTCCATCTTCGGGGGAAAAAATTCTCCTACTTTATATATAAGGGTTAAATTATCTAATTCTCAATCATGATTTGATTATTCAAAAGTATTTTGAAAAAAAAAATTGTAGTATACATGTATTTGACTCTCCAAAAGTAATGTCGTAGATATCAATTTTTTTGTAGTACTATCTTTTTGAGGAGTTACAATTACAAACTGTAGTAAAAACAAACTAAACCAGACATTAATTTTTTTTTTTCACTATTAAACTGATAATCATAGGATTCCCAAGTGATTAGCTAGTCAAAAGCTTGATGCTTAAAATTTTGATTCGTTAGATCTTAGTGGATATTTGAAAAACTGATTTACCATAAATGGAACCCTGGGGTAAGATAGATTTGAATTAGTAATTGAATAGTTGTCACGGACATGTGAGCTAGGAAAGAAAGTGATGGAGAAGTTGTTCAAAAGTCGTCGAGTTGACCATTACTATACGAGGAGTGGGGGGGTGGAATAGGGGTGGGGTGGGGGTTTAAATTTCAAGTGAGTAATATCTTTTGTATTCCATAAATCAGTCATCATATATTAGCAATCATGTGAGTTCATGGTCACATGATTTGGTTCTAATTATAAATAAATGATTGAGGAACTTGTTTTCATCATTACCCCTCTTTTCAAAATTTGAACTCCTATACTGTTGAAAATAATAAAATGATAAGAGCAATACATAAATAGATAAATAAAAGGAGAGCTGCTATTCGGCCAAACTCAGCGTGGCCCAATTTTATCTACACCCGTAAAATACATTAACGCTCTTCTCCTCACAATTGGCTTAATGGTCATTTTTCCCTTCAAAATATTTTCCTCCAAAATTAGTTAATAAATATTGATTATACCAAGACATTGAGCCCATAAATCATCAGTATCTCATGCATGGGCATTCGTATTTTTTCCTTTTATATGGTATAATTATTGCGTATTTTAAAAAAAAATACAATTTATAATATTATGTATTTTTTTCTAAATACAATTTATACGGATGGGAAGTTCAAAGGTCAAGTATGTATACATAATATTATTTTTTCTTTTATATACTATAACTTGTCATACCATACACTTATTTTAATAAAGCTTTCATTAAACACACAATTCACCACCCTTATTCTTAACCTAAACATGAATGCTAACATAAAAACTAGTTTGGAGCCACTAAACCCGAATAACAACCTAGAAACTAGGTCGGATCAACTAAGGAATGCATTGCACATATCATTGGGGCTAAATTCGGACGACAGTCTGATGAATGAAGATGATCCGATCGACATTGATTCAAACGACAACTTCAATGATGGAGAAAATCATGTTGACGATGTTGCTGCTGANACTGGTCCAATTACTGGGATGAGGTTCACTAGTAAGGATGTTATGTTTGATTTTTATAAAGAACATGCAAGATTATCAGGGTTTTGCATTGTTAAAAGAACATCTAACAAAAAAGGTGGTGATATTGTTAGGTATGTTCAATATGGCTCTGATAGGTCTAGGAAACCAAGGAATAAGCATGTTACTAAGAGGATGAACTGCCCTGCTAAAATAAATGGAGTTTTGGAGCAGAATGATTCATGGCGTGTTTCAAAGGTTGTGAAAAAACATAATCATCAATTGGAACCAGCACTATCGTGATTGATGGCTGGACACAGATCGCTTAGTAGGTCTCTTAAGAGAACTCTTTTAGCCAAATGATTGTCGAAATTATATTTTGAAGAGTAGAAAGCTTCATTTGCAGGATGGGGACGCACAATTATTGCTCAAGTTCTTCTGTGACATGCAGCAAAAAGACAGGGAATTTTACTACTCTGTAGATGTTGATGGTTTTGGTCGACTTCGTAATGTCGTATGGGTTCATTCACACTCCAAGGTTGCATATGAGGAGTTCCATGATGTAATATGCCTCGATACAACATACCTAGTGAATCGGTACAATATGCCATTTGCTTTATTTGTTGGTGTAAATCATCATAGGCAGTCCATACTTTTGGAATGTGCTCTTATATCTAGTGAAGATATAATAAGTTACAAAATGGTGATTTCTACATGGCTAGAAGATCTAAACAATGTTCGTCCATTAGCTATCATGACTGACCAATGTGATAGTATTAAGGCTGCCATAAATGAATTGATGCCAAATACGGTACATAGATTTTGTATTTGGCACATATTCGCTAAGTTGCCTAAGAAGTTACGCAGAGTTGTTGATGCTAAGATTGCAAAGGCAGAATTTAAGTCCTTCGTCCTTGATATCATTAACTTTGCTGAGTTTGAGACAAGATGGGCTAAATATATTGAAAATTATAATTTAGAGGAAAGGGATTGGTTTTATAAGTTGTACTTGGAGAAGGAAAAGTGGGTTCCTGTATACCTTAATGACCACTTTTGGGCCGGGATGTTGTCCACACAGAGAAGTGAAGGCATGCATGCTTTTTTTTTAATGGATTTATCACCCGCCAAAGCACTTTGAAGTTATTTGTTCAGCAATATGAGTTAGCCATAAGATCAAAGTTCGAGAAAGAATTGGAAGCTGAATATAGGTCAAGGTGCTTTGAACCAAAATGTTTGTCTGAATTCGCATGGGAGCAAAAACTTCAAAAATGTTATACTCGTGAAGTGTTTGAATTTTTTCAGTTACAATTAAGGAAATTGTTCCATTGTGAAATCAGCACCCCTGAAGATCATCAAGCAACCCCTGGAGTGAAAAAATACATTATATCAGATTCTTTGCTAAGGAGTTTTTACACTAGAGATACATTTGTATTCACGGTTGAATATACTCCTATTGGCGAATATCTAAGTTGCAGTTGCAAGTGGTTTGAAACAAGGGGTATTCTATGCTGTCATATACTAAAGATGTTGTCTCACAAGAGGATTAAAAACATTGACGAGAGGTATATATTGAAAAGGTGGAGAAAAGATGTTGTCCGTCCGCACTTGAAACGTTTCTTTCTAGGAGGTTACCCACGTATGACTTCTGAATACATGATGTACAGGGAACTATTAAAGCATTTTGAACGGGTTTGCAATATTGCATTGGACACTGAAGTGATAAGGCGATATATTAAGTATAATTTGAACAAATTGGAACATGACCTTATGAATTGGGATGATGATATGATAGTTCCACATTGAGATTTGGAAGATACACATGATTGTGAGGATGGGGGTGAGGGTGAGGGTGAAGGAATAGATATAAGATATTCTAGATATGTAGTTAGTCGTGGACGTCCAAGGTTAAATAGATATAGAGAGCGAATTTATTCATACTTTAGAAGTTCACAAATGAGTGATGAAAGTGGAGTTAGAGGCAATAGGGGTGGTAGAGGTGGTGGTAGAGGTGGTGGTAGAACTGGTGGTAGAGGTGTTGGTAGAGGTGGTGCTAGAACTGTTGGTAGAACTGGTGGTAGAGGTCGTGGTAGAGGTCGTGCTATAGGAGGTGGTAGAAGTCATCCGCTAACGGAAGGAATTGGGTAAAGTTTAACAAATTTGATTTAATATATTATTTTATTTTAGGTAAATAAATTGTTTAATAGTCGTATTTACTCTAATTACAGCAAGATGATACAGTACAACCACAGAGTAGCTTGCCTGATCTAAGCGATGAAGCATATTGGGACGTAGAAGACTTGACCCTTTAGTTTGAGATGATTTTAGTTTGAAACTTGTTTAATTTGATTTGAGATAGATTTTTTTTTTGATTTTATTGACTTTGTTTTTTAAAACGTGTGGTATTTTTTTTGTTCATAAATGTGAATTATATTTGTGTTATACAATCCTACCTTCAACATTCAACATATTTGTGTTAGTTGCATTTTATTTTTTTACCGTGCCTAATTCCCCTCTCTTCTTACATGAAATACAACTACACTGCCAATGCAGGATAGATTTTACCAAAAGAAAAAAAAATCGCCAAACCAGCCCATTTAACTACCCAATATAGCATTTACTTTTACAAATTAATAATATATCAACCCATTTAACTTCCCAATGCATCATTTACTCTATCATTTCGGATTTTTAAATGATAAAAAAAATCAAGATGCGGATTAAAATTTCAAAACAAAATAGTGTAGGACCAAATGCGGATTTTTAAATGACTGTGTTTTAGGTATTTATGGTTTGAGTATGTGACCATATATATAGGGGTCAAGCGAGTCCAAAAAAATTATTTCAAACACCCTCCTGTCAGTAAAAAAACACCAATTTTTTGCCACAAATATATAGTTTTGTTTCAATTATCGAATTAATGGTGGGAGTTGAATTGTATTTATTGTTTCGAAATTCAATGTAAATATTAAATATAATTTAATACTAACATATTCACATACCAACTTTTTGAATGAAATACTATTAACATTCCCACCATATAGTTAGGGTTTGTATTTGCATGAATATTATATTCCAACCATGATACTATACTGAAACGATACAAAAAAAAATTATAACAAACGAAAAATTAATATTTATAAACAGAACATACACATTAGTTAATTTCAAACAAAACTTACACAAAACGTAGACACTACTGGATGAAAATTAAATAAAAAATAACAAAAGCGAAAAAACAACACAAGCATGAAAACATAACCTACAAACTAGTTAATTTCAACCGGATCTTCTAGAGTTCCTTACCCTTTGACTTGCACTTTGAAGACAACATACAGTTCTTCAGTTTCAACCAACTCAAATTTAACAATACAACCCCGCCTAATATCATTAAGCAATACAAAATTTTTCCAGCCCTCTTTCAGTCATCATCGTCTACCAATGTTAATTTTCATAAAAAAAACTCTCTGCCGTCATATTGAAGAACAACTTCGTCAAGTGATTCAAGAATGTAATTGCATATTTGTTTTGGAATATACTGCAAACAAAAAGAAAAAAAAATTGTTTGAGATTTTAATACAACCAAATCAGTTTCTGCTTCTTTTCCAAAGCTATTTTCGAAAAACAAAAGCAACATTTGTATTTTTGGATCGAAAAACAGATTGTATTTGAAAAAAAAAATTATAAAAAAAATCCCACTTACCATATAATCTTGCTTGATGTATGACTCTTTCATAAGCACTTGAAAGGTTGGATTTGTCCCTTCGTCTTTATCACTGGAAGAGTAGTCGGATGGGGATCGTTTGGCAGCGCTGAGAGAGGGTCCATGGTTTGTTTCTAGGGTTTGTGTAAGAGTGAGGGTATTAAAACATTGTGTGTGTGTGTGTGTGTGTGAATGTGTATATAAACTTATATATACACAAACACAGCCAATCTATGAAATTTTGTGTGTGTGAGAGGGTATTAAAAATTTTTTGTATGTGTGAATGTGACCATAAAGGTTAATAAAAGAAAATTTTGGAACCTATGTAATATCTATATTTTGCATATGTAGTCCACATTTGACCATATATATGACATCGATTGATGACAAAAAAGTAACATTAAATTAAAATTAGAATCTTGATAAATTAAAATTAAAATTTAATTTTTTTGTCCAATAAAATAGAAAACTAATTTATTCCTTACACGATGATTATCATAAAGTTTTTATACTTTATTTATACTATCTGAAAAACTGTGTGCTTAGTTGCATTGAAAATACCTATTTGTCCAATCTATACTTCTAATTTATATACGATAATGATTATTTTTTTGTTTTCCATTTTTCTTCCATTAAATCTATGATTTTTATATTCGTAAAAGAATTATCTACCTTAAAAAAAAAAAACTCATGACTGTTCAAGTTCTTTTTAGTAAAAAAGGACTGTACGTTTTTTACTTTAATATGCAAAAGGAATTCAATTAGTTTTAATACTGTGACAGTTGTGACAGTTAGTATGCAAAAGGAATTCAGTTAAGAAGAGGAGGGGATCGGAAATGGACATATTGTGACGGTTTTTCCTTCATAGCATTTATTAACAATCACAACCCTTAGAGAAAAAAAACTAACGGATACCTACACTGTTGAACAAATTGTGGGAGTTATTTTTTCAGTTTTTTTTTTAATTTTATTTTTTATTATTTATATTGTGGCAGTTATTTTGTCAATTTATGGCAATTTAAAAACCTCCACTACAACTACCACAATTAGTTTTGTTTACGTTTCATACAAATATTACAAGAGTAAACCCATACCAAAATTATTTGTCTCTTCTTTTTGCATATATTAACATATACAAACAGCAAAATTTGCATATATTAACAGAAAATAAATAAAAGATAACAGAATTTGCAACACAAAATGGCATTAATAAACAATAAAACTTGCAAGATAAAATAGCAGAATTTGCAACACAAAATGGCATTAACATAATATTAACAGAAAATTAACAGAATAGTGTTTAACACAAAATTAACACACGGCATATACCAGTACTACCTAATTTGAACTTTTAAAATAATTTCTGCTTCAGGTGATGCACACTGAAATCCTGGACGATCAGTTAGCGCTTTGATACTTTCACTATCTTCATAGGTTAATGCCTCAATTTTGATTCTCTGAAGAGCCGAAGACTTAGCCAAAAGAAGCTTGAGCAGTTGCATGTGAGGATTTATCCGTCGAATACTCCTAATCACAATGACTCTAAGGTTGTTGAATGTTGTATCTCCAAACCTTTCTTCCAAGTCAATGTTATCCATAGCCAAAGGTACCTCACTATTATCCACCTAAGAATAAATAAATAAAAATAAATGGAAATGTTTAAGTAAGAACACAAGCGACGAAATATAATTCAGTAAGAACGCAAAAGAAAAGACCTATGATGATTAAGTAATAACCTTGATTTCCAGATATTCCAGATATGGGAAGCTTCTCATCAAGCACAAAACACAAGCGACGAAACATAATTCATTCCGATATATATCATCGAGGTAAAGATGTTTCGCACAGTCAACATGAAAGGGAAGACTACTTGGTATTTGACTTGCACTTGCATCCATTATCTAGAAAAAAACATCCCAAATTAAAGGTTGGCTCATAGCACAAAATATGTTCCATATATGAAATGCATTACGGTTAAGTTATGAAGCACATTTACCTTGACACTACAGTTGTCCAAATGTAGATTTTTCAACGCACAAAAAGATCCAAAGAAACTAGTAATGTGATGACTTGATCCCAGAACATAGTCTCCCCTAAGAGCAAGCAATAATTGTGCCAGAAGAAGAATAGTTTTCAATTGAATATAGCTTACTCTACCTCTGAATTCAAGGGACTTCAGTTTGGAGGCATTAATTTCAATGACATCACTGAAACTATCTGATATTTCAAGCACCAATTGCTCGAGCAACGGGCAATTGGAGATTAAGCTTCCAAGCAATGTGGCCACAACAGTGACATTGTATAGCTTCAAGCTTATTAACATTCCAAACCCATTGAAGGCTCGTGGAGGAGATAATAAACAATCTTCAAGAGATATATGCTTCAAATTCACACATGTGAAAAATGAAGCAGGCAATTTGTATGTTGTCTCCCTAATCGGAAATTTTAGAATAAGATTTTGAATAACACTTTCAGAGAGGAACCCTAACAACCTTCTAACATAAGTAAAGTCTTCCATAAATGGAAATGAGATTGTAAAATGTTTAACTTGTCCGCCATGAAAATTCAAAATGTGGCGGATGATATTTTCAAAATACCTTGGTTAGTCTATTTTCCATAGGGTTTGATCAAGAGTTAATTTTGTAATTCTACATCATTTATACTGCCATTTCTTTGATAAAATGCTTGTTCTAACAGCATCTGGTAATGGCATAAGTATTATAATATGATCAAGAACTTCCTCAGCAGATTGATGAGGAAATCGAAAGGTAAAGTTTCAATGCAAATTCTTTTGTTAACTAGTGACATAATACAAGTGATTAGGGCTACAGGGATCAGAAAAACTAACGAGAATAGTAATGAGATTAAGTTAAAGAGAACGGAACCTGTTGAATTTCTATGGAAGAAGAAGAAGAAGCGAGAAACCTGTTGAAAATCTCTAAAGATGGAGCGAATAGTGACTTTTGGGATCCACAAACTTGAAATTTTGGGCAGATAACTCAAATTCTTACACTTATACATAAACTTTTAGGGATCAATCCTGTAGAAAAACGGAAACGTATCGAACACAAAAGTCTTAATAGGTGCATTGGTATTAGTGCTTAGCAATGAGTGAGGGGTCGGGAGATCGAATCTCTCCCTTAACATGGTCAATTTTAATTTCTTCTTTTCACCCCAATCATTTTTTTTCAATAAAATATAATTAAACCATTAGGTACATTTTTTATCATATTAATATAATGAGTTAGTAATATTATAGCCGTTTATATAGTTTCATAGATTAAGGTCACACGTATCGTCCAATGGATACTTACAACGTTGCGATTCATAGTAATATAATAGTCGTTTATATAATTTCGTACATTAAGGTCATAGGTATCAGCCAATGACAACTAAGTAATTCCACCGAGTAAAGTTGTAGTAGTCATATGACCTATGATAATTACATCGATCGTTGCGATTCATAGTAATATAATAGCCGTTTATATAGTTTCATACATTAAGGTCATATGTATCGGCCAATGGCAACTAAGTAATTCCACTGACTAAGGTTATAGTAGTCATATGACCTATGATAATTACATCGTTACGATTCATAGTAATATAATAGTCGTTTATATAGTTTCATACGTTAAGGTCATACGTATCAGCCAATGGCAACTAAGTAATTCCACCGACTAAGGTTGTAGTAGTCATATGACCTATGATAATTACATCGATCGTTGCGATTCATAGTAATATAATAGCCGTTTATATAATTTCGTAAATTAAGGTCATACGTATGACCTTATTTATATAATAGTAAATATATAATTATATATATATTTTTGGTTAATCTTAATTATAATAAAGGAAAATCATGATAATAAAAGGAAAATCATATTTTTTGTATTCTAGCTTTTTTGTTAGGAGGGAAAACAAGATGGCATCTTTGAAGTCAAATGTTAAATACAATTTTCGGAGGGAAACAAAGTGAAAAGTAAAAATACATCGTTTGGAGGGAAATTGAAAGTTTTTACTCTTTATATATCTCTTAAACACAAGAACAACATATCTCCAACTCTCTAAGCAAAATAAATACTTTAAACATGAATGTGGACAGATGGATCGATAAATATTCTATCCATGGTTTCGGATGAGAGTACCCAGATCGTACATTAGGCATGATTATCTGGTAATTTTATTTTTGTTAAATTTTCATGATTTGTTAACTGTTTATTATCCCAACTAGCAATGAACCCTAAACACTGTCTTTACACTATGTTCTTGCAGTTTCTTCCAAAGAGTATATGTGGATATCTTCCTCCTATTTCGGTTAACACAATTCTTCGATGTAATGGGAAGGAGTGGCATGTGACTCTCACAAGTGGTGTTCGGAGAAGACTCATCAATGGGTGGAAACAATTTATTGTCGGCAATAATATTAAGAAAGGGAATGTTGTTCTCTTTGAACTAGCTCAGGCTACATCAGGGGCTGTGATCTTCTCTGTTCAAGAGATAGGATTAACTAATGCTTAGCTTGATAATTTCTCATCTTTAGTTTTTTTTAATAATTAAGCCAGTCACTATCTTTAGTTATTTGTAATGAAAAATATAAACTCGTTTTAATATTATATATCCGTGTATGATTGTTCTTCATAATATTGTTTGTCTTTTTTTGTTTATTATTGTTATATTTATTTATTTTAATAAGACTAAACCTAAACCTATACCCTAACCCCTAACCCCTAAACCCTAAACCTAAACCTGAACGAACCTACACCTAAACCTAAACCTAAACAAGGATAAAATAATTTTACATGGATTAATCTAGACTTCTAAGATAAAGAACACTATATGACAGAAGTGAAAAAAAAAATCCAACATCTGTGAATTGCATGCCACTAATATGGCAGAATTTTTTAAAAAATAAAAAAAATAAAAACCAAAATGTGTATAAGCGGATGGATAAAGACAAATTCCTATAATTAATTGTAGTCATAGAGGAGAGTAATGGTTGCATGGAGGAGTTTAATGGTGCATAGAGGAGTGAAATCGACTACGAGGGGAAGTGTAATGGTTGCATCAATGAGTGGAAGAGGCTACTGGAAAGTGTAATGGATGTATAGAGGAGTGCAAGGGGCTGCTATGGTGTGTTATATCCGCACTGGGAACTGTAATGGTTACATAGAGTCTCTACAAATAGATTAAGTCCTATCGGGAAGTGGAATCATTTTTATAATTGTGAGATTACCATATAATTCTCCCTATATATTTCGGAAATATGGCAGACCTACAAAGCTCAATCATAAGCATAGCTATGGACATGACTCCCACAAAGAAATAAGTAGAACAATCACTACATGGTTCGCAGTCAATCACAATATTCTCTACCAAGATCTGAAGCGTGACTTCACTAAGCTGAAGTGTGAGGTCAATGAACTGATCGAGAGGGTTGTACATGATTCAAGTGTTGACTACTTGAAAGGTGTGATGTTGGAAGAGCATCGTCTTACTTATCTCTATGCTATGCTTGACGATATGCTCGTACCCTCAGTCCAGAATGGTGCCAAGAGCAATTCAGTCATTGTCATCACTAGCGATACTGA